>JBBJLR010000133.1:11195104-11209388 GCA_037577145.1 Brachypetersius gabonensis
TGTGTGTGTGTGTGTGTGTGTGTGTGTGTGTGTGTGTGTGTGTGTGTGTGTGTGTGTGTGTGTGTGTGTGCGCATGCTTTCATACTCGCTAACCCGTGTTGAACATCAGTGTATCTCTCTGTAGGGGAGAATATCAAGACTAGGCTTCAGTGCAGTGAGAGGCACTTGTTCGAGTGTGTGGATGAAACTGCTGCAGTGTGTAAGAGATTGCTCGAGTTTAGCACTGTAGTTGAATAGACATATTTCTCTTGTGGATCAGTACACATCTGAGATCTTGCTTGTCAAAATCCACCCTCTTTGATTGTAGTAGCGAAACAATAACTGATTATTGAAAGACTTTGTAGTTATACTACATATACAGTGTGGTCATAACTGAATTTAGCCTTACAGTTAAGAAATCATATGTAACATACTCATATATTAGGAAGGGCCAGGAGGAGAAGGACAAAAGTGTCCAAAAGCATAAGGCCGCAATAAAATGAAAAACACAGTTTTAAAATTCTAATGAAAAATTCTACCAAATAAAACTAAGTAACAAAATGAAAGAAATGTGCACTATTTCTAAGCACCAATTTAAATATAAGCAGATTTGTGACACTGACCAAGTAAAGGTCCTTATACAAAAATATTGTCAGATTTACACTGAAGGGCATGTCCAGACAGTCTACTCATTCAACACAGGTTTTTGCCAGGGGCACAAACTGAGAAATTCTGAAATTCATGAAAATTAGATTCTGATTTTCACTCAGATGAAAAAACTGTATTTTCCTTAGTGCTTCTAGACCTATGGACTCCACTATATGTAATGAGCCTATGCCCTAACATTGTATTAAATCAATCCTGTGTGTGTGCGCGCATTGGTGTGTGTTTTTTCTGGGCGATGCTTTGCTCTGCTGTATTGTAATGTGGCAGCATGCGGTGTAGTCAGTAATAAATGTAAAACAAGTGGCTTTGTGTGCTGTATCTTTAGACTCACAAATGAGAGGCATGTAAACCCTCTCAGATTAATATGGTAATAAATATAAAGAGTGTATGAGGAGAGGTGGCTCAGAGTGAGGGTGTGTCTGTGCATCACTGTAGGCCCCTTATTACAGCCCCACTGAATTAGACTTTTATCCTGCAGCAGTGACGGCGCAACAAAAATGTGCGTGTTTGTGAGTTTGGATCATTAGGTGTTATGAGCTCTTTCAAGCTGTAAATCTGGAGGAGCCAGAGAAAAGCTCCAAAGAATGCACCAAAAATTTCCATCATTCAAAATGTTGGGCTAAAAGTGGTCAAAAAGCTTATTTTATGTTAATTGTTTCCATTTGTTGTCATTTGGTTTGGGCCAGTGTGTGTCCTGAACTTTGGTTATAGTTTCAGCCAAGAATGACCTTATGTGTGCATCACAGGAGAACAACAATCATAGGAGTGCTAGAATGAGAATGCGACTGAGTGACTCAAAACACTGGAGAAGAAAGCATCTCTCTCTCTCTCTCTCTCTCGCTTTCTCTCTCTCGCTTTCTCTCTCTCTCTCTCTCTCTCTCTCTCGCTTTCTCTCTCTTTCTCTCTCTTTCTCTCTCTTTCTCTCTCGCTTTCTTTCTCTCTCTCTCTCTCTCTCTCTCTCATGCACTGGTGTGCTGACATTACAGCAGGGGACGAACTCTAATCAGGTGGAGAAGTGTATACTTGTCCACAAAGTGCACACTAGAGAGTGCAAAGTGAGAACACTTAGACTGAGTATGATTTCTCAACCTCTCTCCACTACACTCCATGACACTTCTAACTCCATATTTAGACACTGTGGTATTGGAAACCCACCGAACCACTCTGTTACAAGCATCTATTATTTACTGCCCGGAGAGCGTGTGTGTCTGTGAGAGAGAGAGAGAGAGAGAAAGAGAACGTGTCTATATGAATCCATTTGAGCATGGAAAAGAGAGCAGGAGGGCGACTGAACTGTTATGGACAATTTACTAGCACTGCGATCAACTTGCAACAAATTGTGAAAGTTTGGGTTTGGGTTGGGAGGTAGAATAGGCTGGTATGCAAAAGTCGTAAACTGTTGTAAAACTGTTTAAAGCCATCTTTCTTTGCACTTTCTTACATCAGAATAAATGCAAAGAAACAAGAAAGCAAAAACAAGAAAGCAGTTTCAGTTTTCACTTCGATGCCTCCAGCCTTTGCTTGGATTTGTGAATCTCCATCAGCAGCTCACCTGGTTTTATCTAAGGAAGTATTGATTGAGCTAAACTAGGTATTTGTTGAGAACTGCTATGCAATATTTGTAAACACTCTAATATTCGCTTTTAAAATATGCTGAGTTAAAGATGTTTTAAATATATTTTTTTCAGGTGTCTTATAAAAATACGTTTGCACAGTAGTGTATGCCTTTGTTTCTTGCCTTCCTAACACCTTCAAAGTATTCACTATAGTACAGAATAAGGATGCCCATTTTGTACAGTCTCGTCCTGCCTCGTCCTTCTTTTAAAATTGAAAATGATCAATTTACTTTTCTGACAGGGTCAGCAAATATGTGAGCACAGTGCCAACCAATCAATAAAAGTCAAACCAACTATAATTACTAAATGTTGAACGCTGCACAGTAGGACAGTGAAGCTGGTCAACATTTGCTTAGATGGCATGATAACTCATGACAGAAAAAGTTTGATCATTGCTAATTAAAGTTTAAGTACTTTATCTGACTCCAACTCCTGAACAGGTGAACTGGAGCAACTGGTGCTGGAAAAAAAGAAAGGTTTTTTTATGTGTTGTCTGGATATGCAGATCTGCTCAGATTACTTAATGTTAGTTTAGCAAGCAGGCCTCTGTTGGCTCTGACCAACTATTGGTGTGCTGAAACAATAATAGGCGATACATTAATGTATGAGAGATCAAAGTTGAGCGAGTGATGCTGGAGCGTAAGAATGCCAAAATCATACCAGTTCTATGGCTGTAGCTGTAGTGTGTTGCTAAGCTAGTAGTGTGTTGCTAACAGTAGTTAGCAGGCCAAACATGCCAAACACCACAGAACAGTCTAATTGGTGATCTCCTCACTCACTGAGTAACTGGTATTGAAGCAACAGAAAGACCAAATCAAAATGTGTGTAGTATATCATTTAGTTAGCAAGCCAAATGTGGAACACACCAATGTAAATTCTTGGTTTCAGACAGCCGGTGCTAAAATTACACTTGAGTTACTTCATTTGGCCTTATAGTAACAGTCAAAATCAAATGTGTTTTGTGGTGTGAAGTTTGTTGTGTGTGGTGTGAGGTATTTCCTGGTCCTCACAATTTTCCTCTTTCTGTCAGCACTATTTATTGATGAACACCCAAATCACAAGTCACTGAGCCCTTTTACATTGAATGTTTAATCTTTCACATTTACTGACATGTAAATAGGTGCGATGCGTTTATTCACTACAGAGGATTGGATTATAAATTTGACAATGTTGAAACCCCGTCATCAAGTTTAAATATTGCCAACATTTCAAAATGCAGCAATATACCTTATCACTGTTATCACTAATGCAAATAAAAAATATGTTGTTCTACATCAGCACTGTGACATGGTTACAGATTTATCTGCATTGTCTCAAGCACAAGAAGTTGCTTTTGTTGTACAAGTACATGAATACTTGTGTAAACCCCTATTGTAAATTTGCAAATTAATTTCAAATTATAATAATCAAAATTCTTGTGCTTGTGTTATGCTCAGATATTTTGTAGTCTCAGGTACTTTATACATCCTGCTATGATAATGATTTAGGATATGCTTTTCTGTAACAGAAAATGTTGGTAGATCTGAAGATGAATGAGTCTGAAGATGAATCTGAGCGCACTGAATGAAAAAGCCTGCATGATCCCTTGCTCTATTCACTGACTCTGGTTTGTTTTTTTTTCTTCATGAGAGCCCAGGAGACTGTTCTCTCTTTTACACCTCAACACACCACAGAAACCTCCAGTCATAAAAGAGGCCGAAAGAAGAGAGACATGTGAAGATGTATATACATATATACATAGATGACGAGAGAAGTCTTTGGACCGAGAGCGGTTTTAATTGGAGAAAGGGTGCGTTGAATGGCTAGAATTTGGATGAGTGTGAAGGGCTCCAGGAGAGGGGCTTTGAAGGAAGGATGAAAAGTAGAAGACAAAAAAAACAGAGACGATCGTTGTTCTGCAGCGAAAGAGAGAAGCTAAGCGTGAAAAGCTTGAGCTACCTGGGGGAGATTCTCTCTTTTTGTTTCCCTCTCTTCCTCTTTACCCTTGAGGACAGCGAGGTCACTGCTGAATAGTGATGCACACACAAACGCACACAGAAAGAAATAAAGAAATATGTCTGTGTGCTGAAAGGTGCCAATTCCTAAAGTACTTAATAGCCCCCTGCCCACTTTTGAGTGTGTTAAACTGTAAAAGTGTCTCTCTCTCTCTCTCACTCTCTCTCTCTCTCTCTCTCTCTCTCTCACTGTCTGTTTCTCCCTCTTGCTCATTCTTTCTCTTTATTTTCTTGTCTCATTCTTTCTCTTGCTTTCGTTTGCTCTCTCTTTTCTCCCCCACTTTCTCTCTTGGCTACTCTTTCTTTCTCTCTGCCTTTCTCTCTCTGGTCAGTAGGGTATAAACAATGTACTGAAAGTTGGGCTCATGCTAACTCCCTCTTACATCATCCTGTCAGGCTTGTCATCATAGTGATAGACTTGCTCCTCTCGTGGCCCTTAATTTGATCCTGGTTGGTCCTGCCCTGCCCGGCCCAAGCTGCACCCCTGCGCCCTTTCCCCCACTGGACTGGCCCGAACTGGTCATGTCTCTGCCCCAGGTAAAGCTCCAGCAGGCCCACAGCGGAGCTGGACTGGCCTCAGCTACAGCTTTACTGACCCCCCTCACCTGGGTTAACCCAACTGAGGACAGGGCTTACAGCAAGATTAATGGACTATACAGCTGTAAAACCTGTTTATTTCTCTCTCTCTCTCTCTCTGTATGTGTGTGGATGGAGAGTACTACTACTGGAAATACACACAGCACAGTAATTAAGAACAAAGAAAAGTTTGTCTGGTTGCAGTGTTTTATTTAACGTTTTTGTTTTACACTTTCATGTTTATTCTTTTAAAATGTTTTTAAACACTGGTAAAATTTAAAAAACGATCCCACAGTCTATAGATTCTGGAAACTAAGCTACAAAATATGCAAACTTCGTTGCAAAAGTTGCCTGTTTTTTATTAATTGCCCTTGGGATTTCACAAAAAACAAATAATGTACATTTGCAGGTCACCCCATTTAACACTGTGAAGTTGTAAGGACAGTTTCTGTTTAGAGTCCTACTGCTGAGCAGCCGGTCACATCATAGATCATTTACATATGCTTCATTGAAATGGATAAGCAGAGGTTGGAAATGGTCCTGATAAAATGACATATAAAACCACACAAATGTCATGTATGGATAAAATATATTCAGTTTCAAAGTGATCAAAATGTCAGAGTGAAAAGAAAATTGGCCCACAACATTTTCTGTGACAGAGTGCGCTGTGTGAGTGTGTTTCTGGAGGACACTTGTAATATTACACGTAGTGTCTGTACATACTAGTGTTTTCTTTCTCCTACATCACTGTTGCGCTGCCGCAAATGACCTTTCCTTAGCAGCTAATTGTCCAGCGCCAGTGTGATCATAATCTTTTTTCCTTTTTCTATTTTCCTTTTTTCTTTCTCTCTTTTTTTATCTTATATTCCTACCCTCTCTCTCACTTTCTCTGGCACTATATTTCCACTTCCTTTCATTCATTCATTCATTCTCTCTCTCTCTCTCTCTCTCTCTCTCTCTCTCTTTCTCACTCCTCCCTCTTTCTCTTCCCTCTCTCACTCTCTCTGTAGAATGCTGTTTCAGCACTAGGGGTTTGCGTTTGGAGCTGCAAGGTCCTCTCTTCATTCTCAAGGTGTCCCCACACCGGGCCCCTTTTTCAGCCCTTTTTAATGGATTGGCCTGATATACCTTCCAAATGGAGGACTTTGAGCGTTAATTCACAGGCTGATAAAGATCCTTTTAGCTCCTCTTTTAGAGCTCCTCTCGTAGATAGGAAGTACACAAGCGAAGGTTAGATTGGGCTCCAGTCCTTGCTCTGCCAAGACTTGGGCAGGAGAAAATAGGGAAGAAGGTGAAAAAGAATCAATTTAATTGCTTTTCATGCATTTGAGGTGCAGCACAGTGACTATGCGCTGCTGAATGGAGGAGAGATTTTTTTCTCCCTACAAAAGCATGAGTGTGTGTTAGAGAAGAGAAAATGGAAGACTATTGAAAGAGCTCTGTTAGGACAGAAGGTTATCTGCTGTTGCTCTAGAGTGACAGGTATAGCTGTCAAAGCTGCCATCACCCCTGGCCTACTGACCACACGCACGCACGCACGCATGCACGCACACACGCACACGCACGCACACACATAAAACGAAGCAATCTCAGTACAGTGTAGTCTATCAATGTTCTGACACACACACATACACACATACAGAGAAAAAAGGAAGTATGCAGGCTTTGTCTAATGCACCGAGTGAGTTCAGTATTAAACTTGGAGCTTTGAAAACCAAACAGCTTTTTTTCCCCAGTGCTTTATTCAGCTCTTGTACCTCCACCATAAAACCAGAAATCAATTTACTGTGTAGAGAAAGTCGACGCAGGGATGTTTGTGACAAAGGGAGAGCGGCCGAGAGAGGAGTAGAGATTTGCATAGCTTATTACTTCTCTTCAACATGTATACAATGTTCATAGTTTACAGAGGATTTCTTTGCCCTCTCTCTC
The DNA here is from genome assembly GCA_037577145.1 of Brachypetersius gabonensis. Lineage (NCBI taxonomy): Eukaryota > Metazoa > Chordata > Actinopteri > Characiformes > Alestidae > Brachypetersius > Brachypetersius gabonensis. The sequence goes on from JBBJLR010000133.1 coordinate 11,201,865, forward strand.
TCTTTATCTCTCTCTCTCTCTCTCTCTCTTTCTTTCCCTCTCTCTCGCTCTCTCTTTCTGTCCTGTCTCTATTCAGGGGCTGTGTGTTTGATTTCTATTGAAAACCAGCCCCATCCTTCCTTCCAGTGTTTATTCTATACAAATGCAAATGACAAACAAATTCTATTGTGCCAATGAGCACTGGCTGTGTGTTTTTAGTTTAGCGCATAGAATTTCCCTTTTTCACTATTTTATTGTCTGATAGGGAGAAATCCTGAAGTTTCTGAGCATCGGTTTATCTGTTTGCAGCTTTATTGCTGTGGTTCACTGATTTATGTTTATATTGTAGATTAAAATGGCAACGGTTAATTTACAAGAAATTCTGTGTTGATATATGTAAGCAAGCATTTAATATTCAGACTTTATAGGATGTATCTCAGGCTTTTTAAACTGATTTTTTTGTATTTAAAAAAATGCCTGAAATATGTGTGTGTGGCTGTTTGCCTCATTCCCGGGACTGTGCGTCAAACTGTCCGTCACTTTTAATTTGTTTGAGACGGTAGTCATTTTGGTTGCCTTTAATCTGCTTGTTGTGATTTACTTATTTCAGAATGTCATGATAAAACGGTAAAGACTTTTTTTTTTTTAATCAGAAAGCACTAGTTCAGCAACATCACATTTTGCCATATGTTTTATATCTTAAAGCAGGTGCCTCTCTGCATGCGCTCCTCTGACTCCTTACTTTTGTCCCGTGGCTAGTCAGGCTGCAGGTTTGATCCGCACTCACCCCGACACTGCCCTGCTTGCCCACTCGAGCGTGCCGCCATTATTCTACCTGCATGTGTACACTTTAGCATTTAAAAAAAAGTGCTCGCACATCTTTTGTGGCAGACACAAATGATGCAACATTTGACTTTGCGAGTGCTTACGAAAGTACTTTCCTTTGAGTTGGCGCTTAATTCTGCACATCTGCAGTCTCCTCCCTCACAAAGCACACACACCTGCACAGCCGCACAAAACCACATGCCGCTTTTACTCGGCTTATTCGCTGCTTTTTCTTTCCCTTGACAGATTTTCTTAACCAAATGTGAAAAAAGGTCCTGAAACAGTTCAGAGATTAAAGATGGCTGCAGCGAAGGTGTCTGGCTTTCTTGTTCGTTTGCTTGTTTGACTGGGTTTGTAGTTTGTATGTTGCTTTGTAGAAAATGTTGTACAAGACGTTTTTTTCCTGGCCTTAATGGAGCAGAGTACTGATATAATCATCAAATGAGCTCTCTTGCACTCTCTCACTCGTTCTCTTTCTCTCTCTCTCTCTCTCTCTCTCTCTCTCTCTCTCTCTCTCGCTCTCACACACACAGACACACACACTTGCTGAAAAATTCTCTACTTATCAAAAAAGCGAGCGCTTTGACGTTAGTGGTAATCTAAGATCATGTTTGATGCATATTTAAACAGGCCGAGACGTTTCCATTTCTGCTTTATATCTGACTCCATCTCTCTGATTTAATCGTGTGTCTAATCACACTGAATATTTAAGTAAACATAATGTCTTACATCCCCAGTTTATCCCTTTAAAGTGGCCCAGTATGAGGCTCTTGCTCTGTTCTTCACTATGCCTATTCTTACAGATAAATGTAGCAAATTAGATATGATTTACTTTTACTGACATTATTTCCCCATCATTTAATTATAATACTGAACCACTTTTACTGTCATATAGGATAAAAAGTGAATGTGGTTGCACAGTAAGGCAGGGAATTTATATAACAGAAAATGGTATTTAGTGTTTTGAAGTCTGTTTTAAATAGTTCATTAATTCTTGTTAATGCTTGTTATTTATATGATCTTGTAATCTTGTGATCTAGGTTTTTACAAGAAGTAATTTCTACTTTGCATTTTCATTAAAACATCTCTGAAAATTTTATTGAAATTGAGGCCTCTGCTAATTGTCAGTGTTACATTATTTTGATTATATTATCTGCATAATGATATGTGTATTGATTAATATGAACAAAAACACTTATTAAAAAGTATAATAGTAATCATAATAATAATAATTTTATTATTTTCATAGTAGTAGTAATATTAGCAGTACTAAATCAATAGTACCATTAGCAGTTTAAACAAAGTAGTAGCATTAAGTTAATAAGTAAATTAGGTAGACAGCCCACAGTCTGTCAATTTCTAATGAAAATGTAACTAAATTATTTTAGTGTAGTATTACCAGAAATATTACTCTCTTAAAATATTTTTGTTTCTTTGAAGACAAAATGTACTGGTCTTTAAAACTGACTTTAATGTCTCTAACATGATTTATTTTAAAAAAATATTTTCTTTTTTTTTTAAATAATAAAATTACTCTCTCTCTCTCCCTCTCGCTCCCTTTCGCTCTCTCTCTCTAACACTCGCACACTTACTTTCTCTCTCTCTTTCTTTCTCTCTCTCGCTCTCTCTCTCTATCGTACACACTCTTTCTCTCTCTCTCTCTCTCACACACACACACACACACACAATGCTCTCTCTCCTGTCTGATTTGCTAAACCCATGCTCTTTGTGGTGCACAGTAAATAAAAGATGAATATTTATGGTGGTGGCGTGTTGCCTGGCTGCAGACTTGCACAGGTTTCAGTGGAATTGATTTTTTTTACAAACTGTGTTTTGGATTTAATTCAATGCCTGCAAACATTTGCATAGAAATAATCTGTACAGAGGTAGATTTGGAGTGAAGGAGAGGAGCAGAGAGGAGAGAAAAAAAAGAAGAGAAGAGGCCAGAGGAGAAAAGAGTGGGAGAAAAAAGGAGAGGAAAGAAGGGGAGAAAAGAGAAGAAGACATAAGAGGGAAGCATGTGCTTATACAGAAAAAGCTTGCTTATAAGGGCGTTCTGGCTTAGTATTGTAATTGTATCGGGATGTACAAGCTATATTTTAATGTTACAGTATCTATCATGAGAATCAGAATTCAGAAATATTGTTTTCATATTTTGATTCATAATTTTCTTGCGGCAATAACCAGCATACTTTTCAAAAATACATCCTACAACCATGGGAATCCCTGTGATATCACCCAAATTTGACAGCTAGCCTAGCCAATAAATACAACCAGTCTATCATTTGTTGACTCTATTCGTACCTGTTTGGGATTTGTTCTTAATTCAGCACCAAATGGACCAGAGACAGGTTTTACAAGAGAAAAGACTGAGCCAAACTGAGATAAAGTATCTACGTAGCCCGATTACTCTCTCTAGCCTTTGGTTTGTTGCCTTCTTTGGCTGCTGATTCAATTTTGCTGTATGAGTACCTTATTCTGTCTATTGTAGTCTCAAATTAAGACATACACTTACTTATAGTCACATATTAAGATATCCTAGCAGTAACTTTAGCTATCTGGATTCTTTCTTCATTAAGCAACTCAAGAAGGAAAAAAAAGCAGTCAATCATAAATCAATTTTCCTTCCCAAAGCAGTTTTAGTTTTTCGAAAAGCTCATGCAACCTTCGAGTGACCTATCAGAATGCTTAAATGCTAATGAAACTTGATGATGTCTTCATTTCAGCCAGTGTCTCTTTAAGTTTTTTTTTTCTCATTCACTTTCTTGCTCTTGTTTCTCCTCAACCCTTAGTCTCAGTTTTCCACACATTGCTTCAAGTTGCATTGATCTTTTCATCCTCATTCGCATGGAGATTTTGGTTGACTGCAACACATTGAACCAGACTGCTCCTCTGTCTGCCTGTCTAAGGGTGCTCTCACACTCATCATTTCCACACTCTGATCATGTATTGGAACTATTACATTAGACGAGCATCTGTCTCTGCTTCTGTCTATGCAACAGTCCATCAATACGCTGGAGCAGAGCACAAAGCCATTCACACTCATTCCTTCACACGCTCACGCAGCCCATCGACATTCGAGCACATTATGATCAATAGGATAAACAACAGGCGCAGCTTTGTCAATTTTTAGATACATCTGTATTGTAAATGGAAGTAATGCAGATATGAATTAATTACCATTGTAGACACGGATTCACACACACATGCTGCTCTCATTATTTAAATACTTAACATAGCCACCAACATAGGTTTTATGAGGTATAATAATGCACATAAAGTATTCCAAAGGCAGCTTTAGTATAATGAATCTTTATCAAACATATGCCAGATTTTCAAGAGGAAAACTTACTATTTATTTAGCTTTGTGTATTTCCAACTGTTCTTTTAAAGCAGGTGTGCACTAATTTTAACATATCCAGTACTGTTAATCCCAATAATAACATAGAGCTAAAACTAAAAATTGCGATGAGGTACAGTTACACACAGCATATATGGCCAAGCAATATTGTAATTTAATTTAATAAAAAATCTGCAGTGGACCATTCAACCAGGTGTTATTTTCCTACTTTCTTTTTTCAGCACACAGCCATCCTTGAGGATTTATTTCCTTGTGTTGTTCTTGTTGAAGTAGCTTTGTTTGTCCCTTAATTGCGAACTAATCTGTCGTTTTTAGTGTGTTAATCTATAACCTTGTGTTCGGTTAATAAGGAACTCAGGCAGTGTCCGGGTAAATCCACAGCTGAGGACTCTCTTGGAATGACATCATCAGAACGAGACAGAGCGGCCCACAAAACTGCTGTATGAGTTGTTGAGTATAGACGGGGAGGGAATTTTATTCTAGGTCAAATAGCCCATCTGCCCACCGTGTCCTGTGTGTGGCTCCATTGGCGGAGCAGTTCCAGTCTGCAATTTGCAGCAGGATGGCGCTGCGCTGGCTGTCTGACTTTTCCAAATGGCTCCTCTCACCGCCATTGACTCTAATGAAATCGGACTATTAGGGCCACTTGACACCATGCTAATGGTGGTGACTTTCTTTATGGAGCGCTGATAGACACCACAGGATCACACTGCCTTACGTCACACTGGAGACCTTCTTCAGTGTGCACAGATTCGCACACACGCTCTCTCCCAACCTGTAAGTCACACTTTCTCTTTGTCTTGCTTTCAGTCACGCTGTCTAATGCTCCGTCCTGCTGTCTCTTTTTCTCTTCTTCACATTTTTCTGTGCTTTGATTGCCAGGTGAGCTCCTGTAATAACATGCTGGATCTTAGTTTGAAATTGAAGGCATCCTGTGAATGTGTGTGAATGTATCTCAAGATTAAATGGAGAATTTATTTGTTGAATCAGCAATGTGTAAAAAATGCCAGTTGTGCACATGGTGCATGCAGGTACAACCCTAACCCTAGCCTTAACCCTTACCCCTAAGCCTCCAAAAGTCTTTTCAAATGATTTAGTACATTATTTAGTCAAATATGACTCACAATGCGACACTGAACATACTTCCAAAGCCTCCAGTTTGATCTCTCTGATGTCATAAATGAGACATTCAAGCTGTTTGAACCACCTTTGCTGCAAAAGAGTGTATTTTGCTTTTTACAGTAAAATGGAAAAGAACAGAAGAGTCATACATGAAACAACAGTGCACTCTATTCCAAGGTGACACAAAGCCCCAGCCATGCAGCATTTTTTGTAGGTAAGGTCATTCGGCCTTTGTCCAATTGACCTCTCTGTTGTTTTTTGAACATTAATTCGCTGAGGCCATCATAAGGGACGAGCGTGAGCATGGAAAGATGAAAGGTTGGTAATGACGAGCATATGTCAGCTAATTGTGAATAGGAGGAGGCAGACCGGGCCTTCACTTCTCCTTCCCCTCCACACAGACTTCAGCGGCCCTGACGCCCAGCTACAATTAAACCCTGCTCAGATTCAGCTTCAATTAAAACCACAATTAACGGCTTGACTTTCACGGCCAACCCACTGTAGCGGGAGCTCTCGTCAAAGTCATGTTGTTCTTTTAATTGCTCGCGTGATTTCATGGCCTCCTGCCTTTCCTGCTTTGTAAATCTCCATCTCCATAACTCCTGCGCAATATATGAATGGCGGAACAGATTGAATTAAAACAATGAAGGTCTAATAAGATAAAGCACAATCAAAATAGATTAACCTTTCCACGCCAAGACCCTTCACTCTTTCCTCTCCTCTGGCGCCATGGCGTACGTGGCCTCTCCAAAACTTTAATCTTCATTACCTCCTTTGATTTCTTCTTTGTTCCGCTAAAGGAAATGCATAATTTACACCCTTTGAAGTTACTCCAATGATACTGACAACTTGTTACCTTTAATCTCAGGACCTCCGGAACATTAAATATTTAGCCAGTACGGAACAAAGGATGGGCAAGACCATAACATAAGCTTTTTACCTTTTTTGAACGTCATATGCTCTACATGAAACTAGTGAGAACCAATTAACTTCAGAGAGAGGGGCTGTTTTTTGTATGGCTGGATCTCACACTTGTTTTTTCCCCCACGTTCCTATCATGTCATTACCCTTGAACAAGAGGCGGAAAAGTAAAGTGCTCGCGCTAGCAAAAAGCAGCAAAGTATCTGTTTGACTTAAAGGCTAAGTGGCTAAGCATCTCCCCGTCGCGGAGGTAATTCAGAGGTAAATTTGCTCAAGTTATTCACTTCCTCATCCTGCTTTAGGTTTTCAAATGAGCCGCGGGTTGGAAACGTTATGTCTGGATTATGTTAAACCCAGGGCCTGTGTGTGCACGTGTTTGTGTGTGTGTGTGTGTGTGTGTGTGTGTGTGTGTGTGTGTGTGTGTGTGTGCGTGTGTGCGTGTGTGCGTGCGTGCGTGCGTGCATGCGTGCGCGTGCGTGCGTGTGTGTGTGCGTGTGTGTGTGTGTCTGGCTGCGTGTGTGTGTGTGTATGTCTATCTGGCTGTATGTGTGTGTGTAGAGGGGATGTCATGGTATTGACGTGCTAGATCACTTTGGGGAATAGGAGCTGTAGCCTTGATCCTTGTTTTTGATTATGATGGCTTCCCTCTTGCTGGAGTGTGTGATGGGAATGCTCAATAGTGATGTGTGCCGTGGTACGGCCAGAGGAGTCCAGTTCCCCCCGCTACTAGTCTGTCCACTCTAATACCACACCAAACAACGTCCTTAGCCAGCCCAAAGCCACTCACACCCTCAGAGTAAGGATGTAAATTTCCTTTACATTCAAATTATTCAGCACATGGTGACATCTCACATTTTGCTTAAATGTCATTCAATTGTTTTACATTATTTTTTGAAAATTATTGCTGAGTACACAAACTGAAGTTACCTTTCACATACTTATTAAATTAAACAGACAATAAAAGTCAAAAGATTATAATAATCACTTATAACTGATACTAACATTCCTAACATTTGATTGGCCAGCAGTGAAGCTGATCTACCTTGGTGTACTTCTACTTCCTACCCTTCCCAAGGGCCCTTTAAAAGGTGTTATAATGCCAATTGGAACACACTCCCTGACAAACTAGATGTGATGATACAACAGCCTAATCTGGTCTATTTTTGTCAGTGTGGCCGCAGTGTGAAGGGACCATGAATAATTAAAGACATCCTCTTTCCATCACTCCTAAAATAGACTATAATAACACACACACACACACACACACACACACACACACACACACACACACACACACACACACACACACACACACA
>JBBJLR010000133.1:11258834-11268858 GCA_037577145.1 Brachypetersius gabonensis
GTGTGAGAGTGTGTGAGAGTGTGTGAGAGTGTGTGAGAGTGTGTGAGAGTGTGTGAGTGTGTGAGAGTGTGTGTGAGAGTGTGTGTGAGAGTGTGTGTGAGTGAGAGAGAGAGAGAGAGAGAGAGAGAGAGAGAGAGCTCTAATGACTTCACAGGCCATTAGTCTCTCTGTGTGCTCTGTCACAGCTCATTATCCACACACATACACATCAACACACACACCTACACACTACTGGAGCAGCAGGCTGGAACACAAAATACTCTCCTCTACAAACTTGAGTCATACTCTCACCTTCCTGTGTGTCAGAGTAAGATGGAAATGTCAAGAGGTCATGAATGTGCTCATTTGTCTCTCTTCTACCAAATCTGTTGTAATTCAGTTCAATTCAATTTTATTTGCAGCTTTTACAAAGTCTCGGTCCAAGTTTCTAATGAGCAATGAGCAAGAGTGCTACTGGCAGAAGTCCTTAAGATCATACTGTAGAAACACCAAGGGGAACCTTTAACCTCTTTTAAGTTCCAAAAATGTTTGTATCCCAAAATGATCATTGAAATAAAGCTCTCAGTTCATAAAAGGGAAAGATATGCTGGATAAGCCAGTGATCACAAATATGTTAAAGATGGGGTGAACTGCTGATTATGTATCACCCAAGAAACAAATTTGGAGTTTATAAGGCAGTTGGTTAGTGATCATGAGGGTTTAAAGTTGATGAGGGATATAAGACAGACTATTGGTTAAGAACTCTAGTACATCTTATTAAAGTATTCAAGGCTGGCAATCATTGCAGCAGGATGGTAAACTGCATCTTCAAATTTCTGTGAGATTACTAGGCCCAGTCCATAGAGCTAGAGGATGCTTACAACATTATCCTTTTGTGTTTTGCAGAATACTACTTTTTATTTTGCATTACCTTGAGTAACAACTGAAACTGATCAGCAATTATTTATTTGAAAACATTTGTAGGCATCAAATACACAAGCTGATGACTTTAATGAGATGATTAATCTCATTTCACTTTGTCTATATAACTGTGATGGTTGGACAGTTTTGATGCCTTTTTTTTCCCAAAACCAGTCAATGCTGCTACAGATAACTGATAGTTAATTTAGATCTTGTGCTGACTAAAAATGTTTCTGTAAAAACTTATTTGTGTTGGTTTCTGTAAGCGATGAGAAATATATTAATTTGGTGTAGTATGTGTTGTTTTCAGTTTTGTTACAGCGAACCAGATTGTAGATCTGTAATGAAGTGTAATCAGTTGAGGTTACATTTACTCAGTTACAAATAGTCAAGCACAGTTTTGATAGAAACTCTTGCTGGATGTACTAAGCAATGCTTAATAGCACTAGTATAGTACTAGTACTTATAGTATTTAATTTTAACCTTTTGTTAAAAAGTTGTTTTTGGAAAGGTACATTTACTTTATTTTGCAATACTCTTGACTGAGTATAGGTTACTCTACCCTCTATATGTAATACTATACACTTAAGCCTGTCTCATCTACGTTGTGGTGTTTTACTGCTGGCGTTTGTGTATGTACAGCCCTGCAATGAGTTAACACTTTGAGTACTAAGACTTCTAACTTATCTCACCGGCTCACTCCTCTACTCTTTTCATAGATCAATTACTTTAAGTGCGAGGGCTGTTTTATGGCAGCTGTTAAACATGCCTTAACAATTTCCACTAAACAACAAATACCTAAAGTTAATCCATCAGGAAAACTGTAAACAAATGAAGCCGAGAAAGGGAAATTCATGAGCGGTGTGGTGATGTACCATGATTATTTGTGTGTTCTGCTGCTACACATACTCTCAGCCCTCCTCCATCCTACGTAGCATCCATTAAGCACTTGTGTAAACAGTGGGCCCTTGTGGGCTAGGCTGTGTGTTCTGCTTCCTCGCCTTTTAAAAAATATGATCTTTTCTGCAGCGTTCGGCACGACCTTCCGCAACCCAGCAGGGTAATGTAATCATGGGCAGGGAAGCACGCCTGTCAAAGGCACGTAAACTAGGTAATAAATGCATGCTACGTTAACATGTCTAACACTGCAAATGTGTACACACACGCATACACACATACACACACACAACACACAAAGTCGACTGGTGAATGTGGGCTGTGTGTAGAGTCTCCTATTCTAAATTCTAACAAATGCTTTTTTATGTACAGGTTATGCTCAAATGTTACAAGATAATAAATTTTATAAATTCAACTACAGTAATCCCCCATAATTCGCAGGGGTTACATTACAAGAGCACCCGCATATAGTGAAAATACGCGTTCTTGTGTTTTGGTCCAAAAAATGCCTTAAAATGCCTATTTTAATAGTGTAAACCCTAAATATGCTCCCAGATCACTTAAATTTCATTTTAAACTCGGTTTAATATATTTTCCTTAAAGAAAATGTATGCTATCTTCACACCCCACTGTCCACAAGAAAATGTGTTCTCTCAGTTTGAGTGTAAAGTCAAAACAACAATCCATTTAGAGGTCCCATGACACAAAAATTTTACTTTATGAGATTTTTTAGCATTTATACAAGTTCCTCTAGCCTGTCTATGGTCCTGCAGTGGCTAGAAATGGCGATAGGTGTAAAGAGTGCTTTAATCATTCTGCTCTGCTGTTGAGAGATTGACAGCTCAGATGGCCCAATCTGGAATTGTGTCATCATAAGGGGAAAGGTTACCTCCCCTTTCTCATGCTTTGCCCGCCCAGAGAATCCTCTCCCCCCAAAAAAAGGTGTGCTTTGTGTCTTTGTGAAGCACACAGACACTAACATGCCACAACACAGCCAGCGTCATTGCTATACTGATAATGATCCACCACACAAATAATACCTACTCACTAGTGGTTCTGTGGTGGTCCTGGCCATTGACCAATGGGTTAAAGGGGGGTAATAAATGATGCAGGGAAATACAGTGGACTACTGTAAGTAGTAAGTGGATCTAATAAAATGGTCAATGAGGGTAGGTATACCTACTGCCATGTCAGTGTATGAACCATATAATGTAGATATAACACAATGTAGAACACTGAGCTGTGACCTTCAGTTTCTTGTTTGATTGAAAGGGATTTTGCCAGTGTTCTGTAATGCTTATCCAGCCTAACAGTTGCAATGTACGAGCACATTCATTAGGATTTGCATATTTGTTTTCCACTTTCACAGAAAATGTGTATTTGTTTGGGTGCATGTCTGCATGCATGTGTTAGAGAGAGAGCGGTTGTGGTGTGTCTCTACAAGGTGCAGTAAGTGTGGCTGATTGTGTGTGTGTGTGTGTGTGTGTGTGTGTGTGTGTGTGTGTGTGTGTACACGTGTGTGTGTGTGTGTACACGTTTGTGCGCCACACCACTCCTGACCCTTGCTATATCACACTGAGAAAAGAACTCTTTGACAGCTTTTGGGCCCCTCAACTATCACCCATAAACACATACGCACACACCCACATTCCCGCATAGACTCACTCATGACCTCAGTGTTAAAGCAGGAGCAGAAAGGGTATAGCCAACTGACAAGAGAGGAAAAAAAGAATCCATTTGCCCTTGCCTAGACTATTCCCACACACACACACACACACACACACACACACACACACACACACACACACACACAGGGTATTGGACACCTTTCCTTTCTTGAGCATTCAGTGTCAGTGTGCTCCTCTATGGAACTGAATGAGTGTATCTTCAGGAAGTGAGGTAAGGAGGGAAGAGAGCACTTGGTCTGTTGCACACGTCATACAACCTATTCAAATCCAATTATATAGAACCTCTCCCTCTCCCCTGTGTGTGTAGTGGGGGTCCTGGTAATGAGGAGTCGGAGACAGAGGTGAGGATGTAATTGTGAGGTAAAGGCGGAGCTTTGACAGTGATTACTGCCGTTAATTGGAGGGAAGGGGCAGCTGGAGGCGGGCAGTTCACCATCCTGAAAGGCAGCTTTAATGAGTTTGTTTAGGAGAGAGAGTGAGAGTGAGCCACCATACTTCATTTTTCTACCCTGATGAGCTGATGGTAGAAGCCCATAAACATACTAATGAAGTCAGATCTAAAGACAGCAATTCTGCACATTTCACTACCCTCACACTGCAGGCCATCACCACTCCTAAAATTCACCATTCCTTAACAATTAAATTTGCTTCTGTAGTTTTGTAGTAAGTGTGATAAATCTCACATGTAATGGAAGCTTACACCATACCGGGTAGCCTCAAACAACTTTTATTGTTATTATAAAAAAAGTATGTTGTATAGCGAAAAACATTAGTAGAAGCCGCCTTGAAACTTGAGTTGGTGTGTCACACGATGATAGAAAATATAAGCAAGTCTGTTTTACATTGCTTAACAGCTTGTCAAAGTTTTAAGGTAAGTGTACAATGATTTGAGACTTAGTTTACGCAATCGCTCTTGGTAGGGTAAGATTACATCTATTACATCTTAGCTGTCTCTATACATTACATGACTAAAAGTGTGTAGACGCTTTAATGCCACATTCATATGTTCTGTCATTCCAGAACTTAAATTTGAGGTCTGTGATTCACACCCAAGAATCAATTGATTCAATTTTCTTTTTAGTTAGTGTTTGGGGTTACTAACTTTTTTACAAAATTTTACTTCACTAGAACAAAGAGATCCAGCCCAAACCATGAGAAGAGCCCCAAACCATTATTCCAATTTTAGTAGTATTTCCAATTTCCATTAGTAGTATTCTGGCTTTCACCAAACCCAAATTTGTCACACACACTGCTAAATGGTAAAACTTGATTCGTCTCAATAGAACACATGTTGCCAGTGGTGATCATGTGCTTGTGTCCTGCTTCTAGGTCATATAAATTCAGCCCTTTACTGGGTGGTGCTTTTGAGGACAATTTTATACACTACATTCCTTAACATTTCCACATTACAATAAAGCATTTACAGTTGATTGGGATTGCTCTAGTTGTGCCAGAATTTGATGAATTGGCCAGTTAAAATCACTGCATTCTTCTGGAATCCCAGCCTAAGCAAACAAACAAATATTTTTTCAGCTGTTTGACCTTATTTGGAAAATTGCAGATATCTTGCTAAAATATCTTACTCTGGACTACTGCTCCAAACGTGAAGCTTCTCCATACCTGGATTTGGTCTGTTCTCTCTTGCTGAGGTGGCTGAGCTCTTTAGTCACTCTGATCTACATTTCCGTACTGTAATAAGGCTTAGCATAGGTTGACCTGCCTTTCTCTGGGGCATGAATAGTAATGTAGTAAGTTGTATTGAGGGATAGCATGAGGAGAGGTCACTCTAAGCCTGAGGGGACATGGGCAGCAGGGTTAAGGCACACTTTAATGGGCTTTTCCTGAGCTCCACACAACTCTAAAGAGACATGAACCTTCTGAAAAATCCTATTTATGTTACCCTCTGTCCAAAGGCTCCTATTCACACAATGGTGGCACAAAGTCCATTATGTGTATGTGCGTCTGAGAGTGAATTCATAAGTTGATCTGCCATTCATATATTGAGTTTTTTTAACTCTTCTAGCTTTTGCATAGATATTGAGAGGCTGAATTCATGAATAAATCATTGGAAATAAAATTCAAATAAAATAAAAATGAATTATTATGAAGAAAGAAACATTTTAGATGTTTGTAGCATATTTGACTTTTATAACAAACATAAGAACTTGTGCTTTTGTTGAAAAATATAATCTTACGTATTGTTTAATCTTACAATAAACTCAGACATGTGTCTTAATCTGAAAGTGTTCTAATGATAGTTTAGATATTCTGGACAATACATTTCACCTTCTGCTCAAATATTGGTGTGACTTCTTTTTTTCAGAAATACATTCAATGACATTCATATCAATTCTCAATGTTATTCTTAAGATTTTTAAAAAGTAAGGCAGTTAGCCTTACAGGGTAATGAGACAACTGAGGAATCAACTCAAGTTGTTCTTCTCATACACAAATAGCTTTGGATTTTAGCTCAGAGCTTCACCTTGGCTTTCTCCTTTAGACTGTTCTTACTGCTCTCACACTTCATTATGCTGATCAGAGCTCAGGAGCTTTCCCATCTACGTGTATTTCTGAATACCTCTAAAGCAGCTGACGAAACTCCTCCACATCCTTTTTATGTTTCCCAGCTGTACATGCGCAGACAAGCGCACGGCGAATCTAGGGGTCGTGTCTGATTTGCTGCAGATAGACTGACAGTGCTCTTATACTCCATTTGTCGTTTTAAAGACTACAAACCACCTGTTCATTAGCCCAGCAGTGATTGTTATTAATGCTGTTATGAAAGGGCAGATGATGGGCTTTGATACAGGCCTATGACAGAGCAGAGGGGCCCCCTGGGACCTGCTGTCTCTATCCACATGACAAGGGCTTGCTGGAGAGCTTGGTCCAAGCCTATCAAACCATTCACATTCAGCCAACCACAGCCTGGAAGTCTGCTGCGGTTTGGAGTTTAGTGTGTGCTGAAACAGCATTCAGACACTTTGGGCAAAGAGTGGCTAATTAAGGAAACTGATTTTCACTTTTGTTTTTTTGCTTCTATCTGAGTGAGTTTATCTTCTGTTCTGCAGTATCTTAAAAAGAGCAAAAATAAGTCACCAATCGAAAAGACCAGAAAACTATAAAATTACTACTTCAAAGAAATTCCTTCGAATAGAGAGGTGTGTGCATTTCAGAAAGTTTTTTTCAGGAAAAAAACTAGTTTTTTTTATTGTCTTGATCAAATATAATTATCACCACAAATACTGCTAAATATTAGATAACAGAAATGTTGAAATATTTTTATTAAAATGTCTGCATTGTCTTCAGTTCACCTCCCCCAAGTCTAGCATTAGATGTATTGGTTGAACAAGATCAAGACCATGTAACACAAATGCATACACATGTGTTTCTCTCAGACATAATAACATGATCATTATGTTTCTGTCTTCTAATTTTGTCTCTGAATGTCACAAGGAAGAGAATTAAAAACTTGCTGAATGTATTCCTTGGTATTAATAATGCAAGGTGTTTTTAATGAAAGAATACATTTTCTCTGCTGCTGTTAATCTCTGTGTTAAGGTGAGGCCTTTCCATCTAATGGAGGCTATAAAGACACAGAAAGGTTAAGGCGGTAATAGACTAATCTCAATTATCAAGGGCACTTCACAAAATCTTTCACACTGTGAAGCTCACACACACACACATTCTCTTATAGGCCTAATAGTTCAGGTAAAACACTGAAATGCATGTGTGCTGCTTCAAGAACCTATGAATGCCCTCGTAAGAAAATGTTTCAAACTTCTCTAAGTGATTGTAATGGTCTCAAGATGTTCTTCACCAATGGTGAAATGTGTTATTTTCAAAATGAAATTCAAATCAAAGTGAAAAATATAATTGTTTGAAATTCCCCCCGTAAGTCAACTTCAGTTTTCATTTGTTGTTGCTGAGCTGGAACGCCTGGTAGAAGCAGTTTATATGTTGTCCTAATCACTGTGTGCTGCATATGTACTGCGTAAAAAAATGTTGGCACCTGAAAAAAAATATTGTATGAATTTCATATATTTCAAAAGCTTTGTCTGGGTAGCCATAGAGTGTGATATTAACCAGTAAATCCTCTCATAAACATGCAGTGGTTTATATAGTTCAGGTGGCTCAGAGAATGTGTAGGCCAGTGAGAAGCCACCTATAATGGATGATTCTCTTAATTAATTAATCTACACACCTGATCTTAATGAGCTGTGTCTTCAGGCTGTGGGTGCTCACTGCTGTAACTAATTAAGTTCATCAACGAGTTCATCATTACTTTCACTTCAGTGCCACACACACACACACACACACTCACTCTCTTTTCTACAGTCTAGGTGCAGGTGGGAGGGAATATACACATAACATTCACAGATACACACAGAGACATGCACATATACACACAACAGAGGCATACACATATACACACAGTAGATATACACACATATACACACAACAGTGAGGAACATAAGTATTCTCCTCATGGAGGGGTGTGAAATTCACATTGTAGGTGTATTCCCACTGTGAGAGACGACCCATCTTCAGTGCTCTGACTGAGGGAAGGAAGTTGTTGCTCAAAATCTCACAATACATGGCCCCATTCATCCTTTTCTTAATACAGAGCGCTCGCCCTGTTCCCTTCGCAGAAAAGCACCCCCCAAAGCATGATGTTTACACCCCCATGCTTCACATACACATAAACAGAACAGAGACATCCACATATACACACAATAGAGACACACACATATACACACAACATATACACACAACAGAGACACACACATATACATACAACAGAAACCTGCACATATACACACATCAGAGACATGCACATATACACACAACATTTACACACAACAGAGACATGAACATATACACACAACTTTTACACACAACAGAGACATGCACATATACACACAACATTTACACACAACAGAGACACACACATACACACATCAGAGACATGCACATATACACACAACATTTACACACAACAGAGACATGAACATATACACACAACATTTACACACAACAGAGGCATGCACATATACACACAACATTTACACACAACAGAGACATGCACATATACACACAACAGAGACACGCACATATACACACATTTACACACAACAGAGACACGCACATATACACACAACAGAGACATGCACATATACACACAACAGAGACACACACATATACACACAACAGAGACATGCACATATACACACAACAGAGACATGCACATATACACACATTTACACACAACAGAGACACACACATATACACACAACAGAGACATGCACATATACACACAACAGAGACACACACATATACACACGACAGAGACATGCACATATACACACAACATTTACACACAACAGAGACACACATATATACACACAACAGAGACACACACATATACACACAACAGAGACATGCACATATACACACACAACAGAGACACGCACATATACACACAACAGAGACACACACATATACACACAACAGAGACATGCACATATACACACAACAGAGACACACACATATACACACGACAGAGACATGCACATATACACACAACAGAGACACACACATATACACACAACAGAGACATGCTTATATACACACAACAGAGACATGCACATATACACACAACATTTACACACAACAGAGACATGCACAAGGACCAAGGACACCCCAATATAGTGAAAACCCCCCGTTGTGTTTTGTTTAAAACAAATCCTAAAATGCCTTTTTTTATAGTGTAAACCCTAAATATACCCCCAAATATGCTCCCAGAACAGTTTAATCCATTACCCTTAAAGAAAATGTAAAGGTAAACCTGTATTCACCTCTTTTAATTTAATTTACAGTAATAAAAATGCAGGGCTTTAAGAAGAACAAAACGAAAAACAAATGTAACACTGTGATGATTCACAGGGGAGATTCTGGTCTGCAGCTGCCACAGAGGCTGCAAACGGCAGTAGTAAGGAGAAATAAATAATCAGAATCAGAAAACTTTATTGATCCCGGAGGAAAATGCTTAAAAACCATTAGCATTAGTAGTTAGCATTAGCAACACGCGTTAGTATTAGCAGCGTGTGGCAAGCCGAAAGAAACGTTGAAATTACTCTCTCTACCCACATTTTTAGACAGGGCACAGCTTACTAATACTCTATAAACTGAGATAACTGTTGAAAATTCCCCTGTTGGGGGAAATGTTTAAAACACTAAAATACGAAGACAAGACACAGAGCAGTCATGCGGAGCAATCACATTGAGCCTGCAATCTACATAATGTTCTTGGATTGGCTACTTTCAAACCTCCCACCTCTAAGTTCAGCAGTATTTTACCATTTCAAGATGCCGTTTCTATATTTGTACAGTTATATTTTATATGGAATATAGCTGAATGTTTATATAGAATGTAGCTTACGTTCATATATGTTACAAAATTAGTAAATTATATTTTTCCTGATAATTTAGCTCTAAAATACTTTCTCTCTCTCTCTCTCTCTCTCTCTCTCTCTCTCTCT
>JBBJLR010000133.1:11279930-11292942 GCA_037577145.1 Brachypetersius gabonensis
GCCCCCCCCCCCCCCCCCCCCCCCCCCCCCACACACACACACCTTTTTCCTCCTTCTCTCTCTGTCTCTCTCTCTCTGTCTCTCTCTCTCTCTCTCTCTCTCTCTCTGCTAAACAGGGATGTGAGTGATAAATGGCAGCAGTGGGTGGCTCTGCATGTTAATGTGCTATCTCATAAAGCTTATCGCACCAGAGGGGTCACCGAGGTCAAGTGGCATGAGGTTGAGCATGAAGAACAGAAAGAGCACTAAGATAGAGCTCCTTTCGTTCTGCCTGATGGCGCAATCTCACCTGAACGGCTGCGCTAAACCTAGAGCTAAATGTAGGGTTTCTCATCAGGCCTATTACTGTTCCACTGTTGAAGCAGACGGGAAGTAATATTTGGATGCCCGCTCTCTGTGGATCAATCACATATCCATATTTAGCAGAGAAGCTATTGAGAGGGATATGAGAAACGTAGATGGAAATGTAGACGAGGTGCGGCCCTTTAATAAAGCAAAAATGAGCTGTCCTCCACTCTCTGTAGCTGGCAAAGCTGTATTCAGACAGCGATTACTGCAATAAAGTCATGTAAGCTGTCCACTAACTCTGCACCAGCATGCTAGGCAGTTCCCAGTGAATCAAGGTTTGCTGGGACTTAACAGCATCTTGGTCCAGCTTTCCAAATCTCCTTGGAAAAGACGAGACTGGTGCTTTGAGAAAGGGTTAAAGCGCTTTAGTGCGGCTTCTCCTTCATCTCAATCCATTGTTTGGCTATGGGACAGCAGCATACTAGCCTAGCGCTGAAATCACACTCCAACCCCATTAGCGATGGATAATCTCAGTCACGCTAGTCTTCACCCAGCTTCATTACAGAACGCATTAGCACTCCTGCGCACTCTACTGTAATGGAGTATGAGCGCTAGTCTGGAGAGTGTTTGTGCTGTTGCAATCGAGCAGAGGTGAAAACAAGGGCAAGCGAAGAGGCCATTCAGGAGCAGAGGCGGTTCTGTTCACAAACTTTCCCAAACTTTTCCGGCCGTTAAACGCCCCAATAGAGTTAGAGTGATCTGTTTTGTTATTTCTGTATATATCTGCATGTCCGTATGTCTTTTTTTAATGCCTTTGTTCAGAGAGGTGACAGTATAAAATGCTATGCGCAGTACAAGCCCTAGCTCAGGCCTGAATGCAGAGAGCTGCTGACAGTTCCCTTAACAAAGAGAGGATAGGTGAGGTAAGGAAGCAAGGCTGAGAGTGAGAGAGGGGTAATTTATTAACTTCCTCTAACCTCTCTCTTCGCCCGCGCGCTACAGTCTGACAAATGGCCTTGTGGAACAGTATGATGGTCCCTTATTACCTGCGCCCTCTTTGCTTAATCCAAAAACAAGATTTCCAGGCCAGTCGCACATGCAGTAAAGAGATTGATGAAGTGGCCTTGTCTGCATGGCGTGTAAATATTTGGCCATGTGGGGGTGGAATGGTGGGGTTGGGCGCTGGTACCTGGGGGGATAAAGACAGCCAGGCGAGATGACAAGTGTGTAGGATGAGAAATAAGGCTAAATATTTACCCTTCCTATCATTAAATGCATTTTGCTGTTATGTCTTTTTTTCTGTGGTCAGCGGATTTACGATTCTTATGATTTAGTCCAGTTTGTAGTTGCAATTTAAAGTAAAAAAAAAAAATCATAAATTCCTTTAGTTAACTTTGCCAAATGATTCAAAGTTTCAGGACTGGAGAATTTCTCTTTCTTCTTTCCTGTTTTTAAAACTTAAGTTGAAAGAAGGCAGTGCTTTCTGCATATCACATTATTAAATGTAATTACCAGATGAGTAAATACTGTTGGGCTTGGCTCTGCATATTGAACGGTATGCCGGCATGTGTTAGCAAAGATTGAGTGACATTTTATATCCTTTCATATTTCCACCTTCAAATGTGTATTAACTTATCACTCCAAAAGCAGGTAAGACTCAGGAAGATGCATCCTTTTGATGTCATGTTTATTGACGCACTAACCAAAGGAATGTGCGACATCTGCGTACTTCAAAAGGCATTCGGTTTAACACACACACACACAAACCACATTTCGTTCCGGAGGAGGGAATGGAGTTTGCTCACCAAATTTCTGGCTACGGCCTTGGCTTTCTTCCTACAAGAACTGTGTGTGTGTGTGTGTGTGTGTGTGTGTGAGAGAGAAAGAGAGAGAGAGAGTGTGTGTGTGTGTGTGTGTGTCTAACGAGCACTCTGTCGCAGGATTCACCAGCTTGGGCTACAGCTGTTGATTCGTTTGCTTAAATGAGGCTGAGTCTTTGTACCGTGCGAGTGTGTGTGTGTGTGTGTATGTGCACACGCTAAAGCTAGCATTTAAAGAGCTGGGCGTCAGTGCGCGATTCTCTCAATGCCTGCCAGCCGATTGCTCCTAAACGTTGGCCTGCGCTTTTCAGCTGTGTGCGCACAGCACCCGGCTTTATTTGAAGATAAAGAACAGGCCCATTTCATGTGGCTCCTATAGAAGTCAACTTTCTGCTGGAGTTGCTTGTGAAGCCACGGCGACAGATTTCTACAGCAAAAGTGGGGAGGAGGCATGAAAGAAGAGGGTGCAAGCGTTTGAGCTAGTCGTCTGCTCTAATTCTCTCTGACATGTTTTTCTTTAACCCCACCCCCTCCCAAAAAAACCCACAGTCCAGCCAGACCCTCCAGTGCAATTAGCCCGCTAAAACACATGGAAGACAAGCCATGTTTAGGAGAAGTGGATGGGTGGACAGGGATTTGTTAATGGTGTGGACAGTAGAATGGACACAAATAAATTCCTACCAGAAGTATAGTGGCACATTACTGGTTTCTTCATGTTATCGTGTTGTGTGTGGACTGAGAGAAAACAAACCGGTAATTATGAATTAAAAGTGTGTGTGTGTGTGTGTGTGTGTGTGTGTGTGTGTGTGTGTGTGTGTGTGTGCACGCGCATATGTGCAGCAGTAATATATAAAAATTCTTTCAGCGTGAGCTGAATGGACAGTTCTTGACTCTCTATTCTGTACTAAGTAACACTTACTGAAAAGACAATGCTCCTCCTATGTACAGTGTATACATCTGTACATCGTTTGTGTGCGTGTGTGTGTGTGTGTGTGTGGACTTGGCAGAGTTGTAGCAAGGAAATAAAAATCCTGCCAAATCATCCTCAATTACAGCGTTTCCTCCGTGGAATACATAAGAAAACACAGAGTGTGTGATGAGACAAATTTTTGTTGGTGTTGCCATTTCTTGTTGCACTCCACCTTAAAATGCATTTACAGAAATTCTCGCTATTTATTACCACTCTCCCCTAAAGAACTTCAAGTCGGCTCAGTTTATGGACTAGGATTTTGTGAGTCATCTACATGACAGCATGCAGGTTCGTAAAGCTGTGTCCTCTGTATACTGTGTACAGCGGAGTCAGAAAGTTCACACAGCCTTTGTCCTCAGGTTTGTGAGGCTGTGGCTGACCGTGAGTCTTAATGAGGTTCAGATGTCTTTCTTTACCCACACTAGAACGTTCTGTAGGTGCTTTGTTTCCTTCTGTGTTCTGACATCTCGGTTCTTGTTCTTGTGTGTTTCCACAGCAACAGGGTGCAGCCACCACTGTGTACTGCGCAGTGGCCCCGGAGCTGGAGGGCCTGGGAGGGATGTACTTCAACAACTGCTTCCGTTGTCTTCCGTCTCTCCAGGCTCAGGAGCCGTCCGCTGCCCTCAGCCTGTGGGAGCTGAGTGAGAGGCTGATCCAGGAGAGATCCACCAGCCCTCAGCCAGTGTGATCAAATGACCCAATGGCCCTGTGACCCATGACACCCCACCATCCCCCGCTTGTGGGTCGCTTGCACCAACGTCGCCATCACTGAGCGTTCCTTCACTGTGGAACACTTTAGGGGACTGTGATTTACATAAAAAAGAGAGAAGAAAAGGAAATATACAGTAGACTGCCTGATACTGTACAAAAAAGCTGCCAAATCCAGCCACATGGAGGATCCCACACCTTCCAGTTCCCACTCTGCATTGGTGTCACTTTCTGTCACAGCCAAGGGCGGAGATTGAAATGGTAGACAGTGTTTCATACTGTTCCTCTATGTAATTTCCTCAACCTCCATCCACATAAGCTAGCTCTAAGAACACTGTACACTGTTCCCTAAACAACTAACACCAAGGCCACTTGTTAGGGGCACTAAATCAACTAATATGGTCTTGAAAATAGAATGTTGTCTTACGGGTGAAACTCACTCAATCTACACAAATATTTATCTAAACTGTTGGGAATTATAATACTCATCATTGTCCATTCATTTGAGTAAGTGTGTGCACTAAAAGTACAAAGACGTAGTGGAGGAAGTGTGTGTGAGAGCAGTTTTCTATTTACAGATACAACCACTGTAAATCCCTAAGAATCAGTCAATATAGATACGCTGTACATGATATACATAGAGTGCTGTTCTAATGCGCTTACGTTTTTGAATAGTAGTAGGACTTGTAACCTCATCTGCCTGGAGGCTCCAGATCCAAATCCAAATCCTGTGTTGAAGTTTTACAAAATGCTCAGCTAATGCTAATTACAATGAAGCAGCATCTCTGAGGAGAACAGGAGGGCCAGTGCTGGCTGAGGGAGAGAGTCTTGCAGTCTTAAGAAATTTCTGGTGGAATTATTTTCTTTCTTTTTTAGTTGTCATTTATCTTTAATGTGTTGTTTTTTGGTTCCCCCTGTAGAAGGTGGTCTTCGCGTGTTTATTTCAATGAGGGCACTGTCTGTAGATCTATCGGTTTCCAAAGAAGGAATATCAGCAGAAGGAGAGAGGATGGTGAAGACTGAAGAATGGCACCAGGATTGATCCTTTTTCCCCTCTCTGTTTTCTTGCATTTCTCCCTCTTCTGTTTCTTTCAAAGGGGTTTGACTTTGGAGAGGTTGTGCTTTGTGGCAGTCTTGGTGCCATGGGTCAATCTAAGCCATAAGCATTCCAGTGTAACAGGACCTGGAAATAGGAGAGACAGAGGGAATAGTAGAAATTGAAAGAGGAGAGAAAACAAACAAAGATTGATTGGAGTTTGATTTAGTAGATATTTGTATTGGTGTTGTACTTCCTCAATAAATTTGTATGAAATATGAGTGATTTTGTTATGATATTTTATGCATACACTTTAATGTATATAATGTATATTGATCATCTTTCATAGTTGAATGCCAGTAAGAGTTGCCTCCTACAGCGCTTGAAGGCGGGTAGACAAGCTTAAAGAAAGGAAAAACTTAAAGAAAAAATAAAGTGTCTTGAGAAAGTGTGGGGCCACCACAAAACACAAAAGCATCCTCAAAGTCTCTGAAACTGTACTATAAAGAATGGAACAACATTTTTCCAAATAACATTCCCTTAACTGGTGTTCTGATGATGTTATAGGTGTTATATATGTTCTGCTCTCATAGGTGTTTAATATAATTTAATATAATTGTGATCTGGTGTGAAGACAATAGCATATGCCTTACATTGTTTTTATATCAATCAAACTATTCAGTGATCACTTGTGTCCTGTAGATGAGGCATGGGGGAGTCCTGGATGATAGAATAACTTTGATTTGCAGTGTCCACTCCCTCTAAAGGGACAAGTACACCCAAAATGCATACAGGCCTGTAACATTCTTTTGGTGTACAGCACACATGCTCTTACTTCACAAAACTGAAGGACCACATCATGTTTTCCATGTGGATTACCACTGAACTCTCAAATGTGTCTCTGTTATGAGGGGTTTATACACTGCAACAACATGCATCTTTATGTGAGTGTTCTTCTGATTACAATCTGCAGTAACATGCTCGGTCACGGGAGGAACAGCTGCTTTTCCATAAATATCACACATAAATCACAAAAATTACAATCAATTTCCACCCCGATTTACTGATGTCTTTCACACAGATCTAAAAGCAGGTGTCACTTTAGTCACTCTTTCTGTTGAAACACTTCAAAGTCACGTTATATATCATTTAGCTGTTTTTTCAATTGTCACGTGTGTTTATGTACATACAGCATGAATATTTTTTCTAAAAGCTTTTTACAAATTTTCAGTCCTGAAAACAAGAGAAATATACAAATCTCTTGTGAAGAGATCTTTTATGTTTGGCAAGTATGCCAAACAAATCTCTCAGAATAACAGATTAGTTTCACTTTATCCCAGTTCTATTTTAAGCCATTGGATCTGCAGTGAATTACTTTCTGTTTGCAGTACACTCTCAACATCCGTTTTAGATGGCACTTTTTAGCGACCCTGCTCATTGGCAGCTGTGTTAATTAAATGTGGCCTTGTATAAAAGTCTAAAACTCGAGAAACTCGTCCCCCATTACCAACTGAGAAAAGCCTTCCTGAGGAATGGCCAGAGCAGGCAGTGACCTGCAGTGGTGTGTATTTGTGCATGCACTGGTCAGTCAGTCAGGGCTCAGAGAGCTGAGCCACTCTGACAGCATGCAGACCCTCACGCCCTGCCTGTGTGTTTAGCAGTGCTTTGACCATGACCCGGAACAACTCCATAAACAAACCGCCTGTCACACACATTACTCGCTTCAGCAGAGTAATTGACACATCGAGAAACCAATCATACGGCAGAGCTGACCTGTATTTTCGTGCTTGGGCAGCCGGTGGAATCAATAGTACACACAGGCAGCCAGGCCCAGATACTCAACATACAGCCAGAGCTGCAGGACAGCAGAGAGAAATTTTACACTATAATGCACTTAAACACAGCCATAATGTCCCCTTTTCAAAGCAGCAATCAGGATTGCGGTCCTGAATAAGTAAATGCGCATGTGCTTACATCACAGTACAATACAGAATACAAAGTAAACAAAAATGCACTGGGTTTCAGCACAGAACAAGAAATCATCTGCCTATGGGCCATGTTCAACGGAACAGCCTGGGAAACCATTTCTCTCTAGTATCTTTCTTTCTCTCCCTGTCCTTCTGTTGCCTTTTTTCCTAGGGTTCTCTCTCACTTTTTTTCATTTGATATCTCTCTTTCTTTCCCTTCCTGTGTCGCTTTGCCTCTATCTCCTTCTCTCTCTCTCTCTCTCTCTCTCTTCCCCTTTCTCTCCCCTTTCTGTCTGTCTATCTGTATCTCTTATTCTTTCTCTCTTTCCCTCTCACCCACTCTCTCTCTTTCCCTCTGCCTATCTTTCTGTCTATCTCTCTTACTCTTTCTCTCCCTTTCCCATTCACCCTCTCTCTCTCTCTCCCTCTCTCTCTTTCCATTGTGTAATATGCACTCAGGTTGCATGTCTCCTGTGGCCTACCTCTGTTCTCTCACTCACACTCACACACTAACACAAGGAAACGGTGATGTAACAGAGATGGTACACAAACCAGTGCCGCTTTGACTTCAACCATCCAACAGATGGCCGGTTGTTCTAAGAAAAGGTGGAGTGTGTTTTGGGTTTGACTTTCCACGCCGGGTAAGCAGCAAACAAGAGAACCGAACAGTCTTCACGAATAAATGATCACGTGACCTTTAGCCCTCAACCATTTGTACATATGTCGGAGCAGGGTCGGCCCCAGATTCTGATTTAATTCTTTCTCCTCGCTGTTCCCTCTGCTTTTCTGCATCTCTGTGTCTCCCTGCAGAGAGGAGAGGGGATAGAGGCTGGAGAGGCAGTAAAAATGTCACTGGGTAATGAATGTGCTCATGAGAGAGAGAAAGCGGGAGATGGGGAGGAGAGATGTTGCTTGTTTTTTGGTGTGATACTGGGGGAGGTTACCTAATGCTGTGAGGTATGTAAAGCTATAGTGGAAGTGAAGCATGTGTGTATGAAGGCATGTGTGGGGTAAGCTGTTGGTCAGATACGCTGCTGGATAAGGGCAGATAAAGGGTGAGCACAGATGTGGTGTTTCTGGGCCAGCCAGGTGTCACACATTGTATTGTTTGCAAATGGCCTGAACATAGATATGAACTCTCCCAGTCCCAGTGCCCTCCCTTACATTCCCTGCCCCCACTTTTACGCTCTCTCTCGCTCCCTGGCTCTCTCTTACACCAGACATTGCTGTAAAAATTTCCACACTTTGTAGGATGTAGTTTTTATCAGCTCCCTGAAGGCTGACCCTGAGCCAAGACTAAAAATCTCTTGACCTACAAGAGAACCAAACGGTTTACAAATGTGCATTAAACGGGTCCCAGGGACAAACAAAACGTAGAAAGCAAAGGCCAGTAAATGAATCTTGACAGTTTGTCACAGGTGACAAGGAGCTGGAGCGTGAGCTCTGTGTCTGAGGGGCCGGCGAGAAGGCACTGTGTCATTGTGGGCTGGTGTCTGACTGTGTGTGTGTGTGTCTCTCTCTCTCTCTCTGTAACTGTTTTTCTCCCTGCCGGTCAGTCTGTGAGGCTGCTAAGTTGAGCAAGAGCAATCATCCAGCTGCTCCCAGCATAAACACCCATTTCAACCAGCCGTCTCCGGGCACAGTCTGGTATAAAAAAATAACCTCATTTCTGCCTCATCTGCAGCGACTCTGCCAGACATGCCCTAAAAGAGACCTTCGTAGTTCGGCATGTTAAAGTGCACTGATTCATTGTGACACCTTGATCAAAAGCATTGATTCTAGAATGTTAGAATTGAGTAAAATAAATCAGCTGCACATCAGAAGCTTGGTATATTATTATTATTATTTTGTCTATATCCACCCCCTCTGTATAATCAGATGCTTCATATAAACTTATAAAGGTAATTCAAAATCATTCCAAAATAATTTAATCAAAATGTGAGATTTCATTAAGAAATGAATCATTGCATCTTAGAATCGATGTGATTTGACCGATTTGTTTTTAATAATAATGATACTGTCTTTTTTGTCTAACCCACCTTACCCGGTACATGAGGGGGGAAGCTCATTTAGTTAAGGTGTTGATTCAGGTGTGCTAGATGCAAGGAAACGCAAGCACTTGCTGGATAAAAGTTTGTATTGTACAATACGTAACTCATCCATACAATGCACTGTGTTAAACAAATGTGGGCTAAAAGCGTAGAAGAAGAATGTGGACACTTTCTTTAATAGGGGAGAACACTAAGCAGTAGTAACATTTCCTTAGACTCTTGACCACCTTTTTGGCTCACTGTGCGTGAAGGGGTCAATATTCGGCCAAGTCAAAGCAGTGTAATGGCTAAGGTTCCTGATTGATTGGCAATGGGAGCCAGACATTGATGACCAAGAGGATGGTCAATGTCAGCAGAGTCAGTCAGCTCCAGAGAGGCCAGAGCATGGAGGCCCATTGTCCACCGAGAAGGACAGAAAAGCCCCAACCCCCACATTCAGTTAGGAGCAGTGAGGGACGCTGCTCTATACCATGGGCAAACACTTCACTTTACACTAATCTGTGAAATAAAAAATCCTCTCTTTATGTACTGTAGGTGCAGCTGCATGCTGATCTCAGGTCAGCACAAAAGCCTTGCTTCTACAGACGCCTTACAGTTCTGTTAAAGATTTCCTTTGTGTTTGAGGCACTGAGGGATTCATGAGGGGATGTTTTTTTTTCTTTCAGCGGAAGCTGGCAGTCCTCCGAGGTCTCCCCCACAAAGCCTTATTGATCCCTGTATCGAAATCATTTGATAGTTAATCAATACAATTTCTTTCACCGCCGTGCAAGAATAGAGCCATTTTTCAAAGACCAACCTTGAACCTGTGTGCAGGAAAGCCTCTTACACGCACACACATGGGCCTGTAGTCCTGATGCAGTGACAGCACCTTGAGATATCATGAGTGTGTTTTCATGTCATGTCACCATAACCATCTCTCTTTGTGCTGGAGTTCCTTTGTCCTATAAGTGTTATTATTTTCCCTGTTCTGCCTAACTTTACTCAACTAATCAGCACATTAATACGCCCTTAACCTTAAAAATCAGCGCAGTAGCAAAGTTGAGAGTATGTGGGGGTAAGTTGAAATGTTTCTTTCCAATTAGCTGAACTGTAATGTGATACACTGTAAAAACATAATGTATGTCTTTAGAGAACTGCTGCACTTTTATCTATGACCCATAGCTGGTGCACAACTGCAGGTCTGATGCTGCTGTGTTGAGTACAGAGGGGACAAGAGGATGAACGAGGTTACAAGTGTGTATCAGATATAGTTTGTACTGCTGTCTGTGTAACCAAAAGCCTCTTATTTCAAACACACTCTGAATTTATCGAATCTTCCCCCGTTTAGAGTGGCACGCTCAATCTTTCTCCATCTCTGTTGCACCACTCATTGAAACAGAGAGGAGACTCTGTGTGTGTGTGTGTGTGTGTGTGTGTGTGTGTGTGTGTGTGTGTGTGTGTGTGTGTGCGCGCTCGTGTGTGTGCGCGCTCGTGTGTGTGCGTGTCCCTAAATGAAAAAGTAAAAAAAAGAGTTGGGGCGGGGTAAGAATAATGACATAATATCCTGTACCAAAGCTATCATTAGTGCTTATTACTGACAGACAGTAAATGTCGTGCTGCCCTCTGACCTGTGTGGCTTCTCTCCAGCCTAATCAAACACAGCGCACCAACGGCTTCTTCTGCTCCACATCTGTGGATCTATGGGCCATGCAATCTGTACAGCCATGCTGTAGACCAGGTGCTTAATATCTGCACTTTGTGGAGCAATTACAGCACCGAAATGAGCTTTTAATTCCACTTTATTGGCCCAGTATTGCGGCTGGTGTTTAGATTTCTTTTTTTTTTTTAAATATCATAATTAGCTTTGAAAAGACTGGTCGACCTCATTCCACTCTACAATACCCAATGGCTTCAGCAATGCTCGCTTGTGGTGAAGCTGTGGGTTTGTGGAAATGGCTCTGTTGCTCCGGAGCATGGCTGTAATAGCACAATTGAAAGCTTTGAGACAGCTGGCTACGACCACTTACTACTAGCTGCTGAGAATAAGTGTTGCCAAAAATAAGAAACAGACATATTATATTGTGGTATTTTGGGTTTTATATTATTGTTTCAGTGCTGTGGGAACATTCAGGTTGATCACTGAGTTGTAACAGAGTTGATAAAGCTCCAAAGAAAGTACACTGAGATCTTGTACAGTGTTTCATTGTTACGTTTAGTTCTGATCCTAGAATCATGTAATCAATATTCTCTACAGTGAGTATCTTTGGTGTATTATGCATGAAATTAATATTGGCTGGACGAAAATAATTATGGCTTATCTTAAAAGTTTCATTGGATTAGTGACCTGCGAAATGCCAAAGTGTGTAGATATTTTTAACGATTCCGATTCAGTCCTATTGCTCTCAGAGGATACACTCAATAGATACGTGCAAGCGGCAAAATTTATCATCCAACTGCCAACTATAAACTACCATCTCTCCAGCTCAGAGATTAGCATGTGATTAAAAAGTAGGTCAATATTTATTAGGTGCTGTTATAAAGTCAATGTTAGTTCTATGAAATCCAGTGGCTGACTCTAGTGGGCTTTATGACTTTGCTGATAGATTTTTAGGCTCATTATGCATATTGACAATTTGTTAATGAGAAAAAACGCCTCAATTCCGCTCACCAACAAAAATTCCTCTATAGTACAGTGATTGCATTTTGGAGTTGTGTGTTCCTCAGCATCTGCTGTTTGAGTATATGTAGATATATAGAGCTGTGCAGATCATATATATCACTGTTCCCAGTTTTTCTTTTAAACACAAAGTAAAGTACTTTGTGAATGAAAGTTTCTTGAGGAATGAACCAGCTGTTTTTGTATTAAAGAGGCTGTACATCAACTGACGTTAGAAGTACAGAACTTTTTGCCTTATTGTTTGTCCTGAAAAGTAACCCTTGGACAGTGATGATGTATGTAGTTCACCATATTAGAACTTAATATGTTCTGTTATGTGTCCATAGTGAGTGCACTAGAAATAAAGCATTTGAGCAGAGACATTATTTTAGGAATTTACCGCTACACTCACTTGTCATATTCCATATGCTTTGACACTCTGCTTAGACACACTGACCTTGTGAACCTTGAGTTATTCCACTCTTCCTTTGTGCCAAGGATGAGGAGCGAGGGAGCAAAATAGAGGAGAGAGAAGTCGCACATGCCACAGCTTTCAAACAGCAGGAGAAACGAGCACTTGAGGTGAAGTACAATTATCCCTCTCTGTCTGAAGATTCATCACAACAAGACAGAGAGAGAGACAGAGGGACGAGGAGAGAGAGAGGAAGAGAGGGGGAGGAAAGGGAAAACAGAGAAAGAGGGAGAGTGACAGCCGGTAGAGAGGAGGTGCTTGAAATACTGGGGATAAAAAAATGAGAGAACAAGAAAGTGAGTGAGGGGGAGGAGGGAGGAGGGGGTACAATGAATGAGGGGGTAAAATGAGAAGAAAAAAAAAAGAAAAGAGAGAGCGAATAAGAAAGAGAGCAAACAAAGCAGAGACAGAGAAGGGGAAAGGCAGGAGTGGGGTAAAAATTAATGTGAGGAAAGAAAAAGAAAGGAGGAGAGAAAAGGGGCTTGAAAAACGGGATGAGAGAGAGCAGGAAAGCGAGGGAGCGGATGGACCGGGACAGGAGTGAGAGAGTGAGGGAGAGGTAGGGAGGTAAAAAGGAGGGAGAAGAAAGAGGATTTGTCAGTGTGCTTTAGAGTACGGCTCAGAGCTTAAGGCTGAGGTGGCAGTAATGAAACATTCATAATCGGCACAGACACGCTCCAACACACTCGCTGACATACTGTTTAACCAGCGCTGCCACTCCAAGGTCACACACACATACACACCTGAGCGTGTGAGAGAACAGTCGGACCCACACGCCACACACACACACACACACACACAGCCAGCTGCAGAAACTCTGGTTCACTCCCCAAAACCAGTAACCCGAAACATTCTCTAACACCTACAATACACATCAGCTTATGGGATACAGTGATCCAACATACAGTGAACTCATCATAGCTAATCATATAGGAAAGATTCTCTATAATGCAGTGGTCAGTATGAGCTACTGTAAACTCTCTCTGGGTCAGGCTGTGTGTGTGTGTGTGTGTGTGTGTGTGTGTGTGTGTGTGTGTGTGTGTGTGTGTGTGTGTGTGTGTGTGT
>JBBJLR010000133.1:11370551-11400217 GCA_037577145.1 Brachypetersius gabonensis
CTCTCTCTCTCTCTCTCTCTCTCTCTCTCTCTCTCTCTCTCTCTCTCTCTCTCTCTCTCTCTCTCTCTCGCTCTTTTCCTATTGCTGTTCCTCTCTATTTCTTACCCCTCTTCTCATCCCTCTCTCCGTGAAGATTTTACTACTCATCCATTTATTAGGCAAAGACTAGAGGAGGGCTGAATGACTTACAATCACATCCAGATTTTGTAAGTGTCTGTGTGCATGTGTGTGCTCTCTGCTGTAATGCTCATTAGAACAGGAGCTTTACTCTGCATGGGGTCCATCCCTGAGGTTTCAGATTTGTCCTTAAAGTTGGGGAACATTGAGCCATTGTCTTCATTCTTTTAATTACCTTTATGGAAGGGGCTAAAAGGCTACATGTCATGAATCTAAATGTAATTTCTTAAAGGCCATCCACAGCTAGCCTTGGACTCAGAAATGGCATCAATGGAAAACTATGCCTTGCAAGCTCTCATGAAATGTGGACATACATAAACATCTTAACAACAAAACTTACAGTAAAATATGATATAAATACATTGGAAAATAATTATTTCAGCATAGCTCATGGCATTGTAAGAACTTGTTTGAACTTAGTAAAGAACTGTTTGAACTTTGTCCACACTATGTGGTGTTCAATGTATCAGACAATTCATGAAACATAGACTCAATGCAAAATGCTGTTGGCAAATCGTAGAAAAACGATCAAAAAGAAAAACTGAACTGTAAGCTTTTGGTTAGGGAATGATGATGTGATGGTGTATGTGGGGTAATATGACACACAGTTCTGTGTTAGCATGTGTAGAAGCTCAGAGAAAGAGGTTTGATCTACTCCCAACTTTTTCATTTCATATCCTAATGGATAAGTCTGCAAGGTGATCCTAAATCAGCTCTCTTGCTGTGAGAGCACTGAAGCTGTTTGCTCTCACTGCGCACAACTGGAGTACATCAAATTACTCTTAATATCTTCTGTAGTCTGTCAAAGTATTCGGCTCTGTCTTTGTAGGGAGGAAAGTCATCTGATGCCCTCCAAGCAGGTCTTAAATTTCAGTATGGGAGCAGAAAAAAGTCAGAATCAATTTCCCACCGAGTACAAGTTCAAACTCATATAATCAAAAAGCCTAAGCTGTAAGAGCCCCAGGTTATCTGGCAGGTGAGGAAAGTGCTTGCTGAGGTACAGGGGAGTGAGCATGTACACGTTCGCTCTCAAAAGCTCCTCTTAAACCTCTTACAAATACGCTAAACTTTCCAATCACCAACAGTGTAGGGCTTGGAACAAAAACACTGAGGGTACATCAGAAGTAAATGGGGGAGCACACTAGGAAAGTTTAACTGGTGGCAACAAAAACTACTACAGAACTGAAAACAGACCAGGCAGCATCAGATCGTCCTGTTTTTATTCCGACAGATCCTGTAGGGGTGTTCTAAATGTGTAGAGCTTCACATTAAACATTACGTTAGTATAGTTTCTCTTTTGGATGATATACTTGCTGTTACAAGAAATAGTACATGTATATAGATTAGGTTTGATCTATTTGTGGACATCCGATTTGTTATTATACCAGATGATGCTAGCTGCCGCACAATAAGTTATTTGCAGCGACCACATGAATGTTTCAGGCTTTATCTGACTTTTGCATATTATGTAGATTAATTAGTCTTAAATAAAACACGACCAATATGTTCTAAATACCTAAAATGTTCTATAAAAGATACAGCATGGTTCTGAAGTAGGAGCTAGACAGGCTGTCTAAATGCATTTTCCCCTAAGCATAACTCAGAGTGCAAAAATTCAAACTGAGATTACAATACATGCTTTTGCACTCCTGTAGAAATGGACCTGCCTGCAGCAGGGGTTGGTAGGCCAAACATGAAATCTGAGGACATTGATATACTACACTAATTGTACATTCTCCTCTGTTGTCAGTTTTGGGAGGTTTCTAAGCTTTCAGCTAAGCATCAGATCCCTCCGGGGTCAGTGAGGAGGGAAAATGAAATCGGTCCTTCAGTGTGTGGGTGCACCAGGACAATAGCTACACACCAGCAAAGAGTAGCCAACTTCAGAAAGTTTATGCTGGGTCAGTTTAGCATGGGTACTAAGCTCACTCCTTGACGCAAGATTTGGTCCCTTCAGCCCAGTTAATCATGAACCAGCAATTAAAAATGCTATTAGTAAAACCAATTAAAATGTAATTAATGTAATAAAATGTAAAAAACTTTTTTAAAGATTCCAGCAGGTTTAGGTACATAGGCTATAGTGCCCAACACCCACTCTGAATGAAATGCTCACATAAAACATAATAATGCAGTTCAATTTGTTTTAATCATAATCTTCATTGGGATCAACTCATTCAAAATCTCACCTCAGTGTCGCTGAGAGTTTTTTTTTTTTTTAACCACGCCTATAATAACCTATATTGCAGGACACAGAGGGAGCGAGAGAGAGAGAGAGTTACAGAGTGCAGATGATTCATATGGCAGAGGGAGGAAGCGATGTGCCTGACTCCGTTATTTATGTGCCACATATCGCTATGGAGATGCTCATTAATAAGCGTCTCCCACCTGAGCTATTAGAAAGCAGGGGGAAGTGAGCTCCTTGGCTGTGACCCCATCGGTTCAGGCTTGCCGTGGGAACAGGACACCTCACGCACTGCATCATCCCAGCATACTCATCCGCCCACTCTTACTAATTACTTTACGCTCAGAGGGAGTGTCACCCGCTCTCAGCTGGAGTTGAGGATCACTGGTAGTGCATGGCTCAGATGGCCGGGGTACCACACTGATCTAAAACCAGGCCTGCGGAGTCCATTATATTGGTTGACCTTTAGGGCCAACACAAACTGAGCCAACAAAAATACCATCAAACCCAAATGTCTGGTTGGAATGATTGTTAAGAGGCCCTAAAACGTTCTGCACCATTCATATTGTTCTATGTCCACTTTGTTCTAGAATGTACAGTCTGTTGCCAAATGCACTTTGCACAGTGTTCCTGAGTGTTTACACTGTTCTAGAGTTTTCTTCCCCATTCACATTGTTGTGAAATATTCAGTCTGTTTTAGAATGTTCTCATTCGTTCACAATGCCTAATTTACTTTGCTAAAACAGCTTTGATGTTTACCTTTTTTGTAACTAACTCATGGATGCCTTAAATAAACTTTCCATGGATATTTTCTATAAACATGTGTGAGTCTGAAGACCATTTTTAAACATTTCCAGAAAGAAAGGTTCTAGACTTATTAGAAGTGTCTAGATCCTTATGTGCAAACCAAGGCCTATTTAAAAGCTTTGTTTGTAAGAGTGTAGGCTTTGACCTTTCATTAGTTTGGATCAGCTCTGTAGAGGTACAGCACACTGCAGAATGATAACCCCACCTTTACATCACGCCAGCTAGGCAGGTTAATCAATGGCAGATCCCCAAGCTGATCTGGCAAAGCCTACAGTAAGGTCATGCTCAGCTCATGTACCCGGCTAACAGGCCCAAACACAATGGAGTATTGTGGGACCGCACACTCTTTCAGCACATGAATGAGCTAGAGAGGCTTGATGCATTCAGTCCATTAAACAGGGATATGGGTTCCAGAGACACACCCACATAACCACACGTGCACAAACACACAGTGTAAGGCTTTTTTATTACTTTGTTCATTGCCTCTTATACAAGCAATTTGCAATTAACTTGCTTCAATGGACAGCAAAAAACATGAAATCTTTGGTGGAGTATAGATTACCATATACATATCACTTATTGTTCAGTAACACACTGATTTCAGCATTTTGTAACATTTCCTTTTTTTTAAATTTGGAGACGTTTAAAAGTCTTTGCGGTGCAGGGTGTTAATCTGAGTCTAAATTATCTGCAGGTATAGCATTTAATACAAATAAACCCTTACTTTAAACAGTCATGTTAATCATGGCTTAAAATAATGAGTCTTTCATTATAGAAAGGCTTTCACTAAAATGGACAGAACAGAATCAGTTAAAGATGAATCAGTCATCTTTAAAGCAAAAAAGCAGAATTTACATGCTAGCCAGTGCCAAGCAAAACATCTCAATTTTAAAGCACTAAAGGCAAAAGGATTTTTTCTAGACTTGAAGGCTGCATCAGTTTGTGAGACATTCAACATATATGAGTCACTGATTCAAATCCCCATCTCTGACATGCAGGCAGCACAACAGGGGAAAATATTTCAATATGAAGTGGAGAGTAATTCTGTTGTCTCAATCAATCTGTCGTGGGAATTTCCTACAGAAGTCATGTTCCATTTGCTTTGGTCTGCATAAGACAGTTAAAAACAGAACACAGTTCAAAGGAACAGGCAGTGCCATCAAACAAAACACATCTAAAGCAATTCAAATCAAGGTTAAAGTCATCAGGACACAACCATTTTAAAGAAAGACTATGAACTGCTCTGTGCACTATCCTGTTAAAGAGGCATAATTAATAATGAACATGAATGTATTGCTCAATGTACTACACACTGTGATTGTTTGAATGCCACGCCTACAAAGACTTACATATTCTGGTTAGAAATGAACAAAGTAATAATGTATTTTTGAAGTACACTTTGAACAGGAGTATGGACACTATGGATAATGCTGTGGATAAAAGGGTGAATTTGGCGCGGCGTGCCTTTTAAAGGGTTCTGAGAAAAATGAATGCTTGTGCCGCTTAGCTCTACTAACACTTCACTGCAGTGAGGCTAACGCTAATGCGTCTGAAAAGTTATGAGTGATTTCCCACTCAGGGAACGGATTGGCCGTAAGAGACTGGGCTTGGATAGCAGCCATCTGGGGAATTTCAAAATGAGACTCAATCTGCAGGGAGTGAGCCGCCCTGCTGCTGAACTGGCTTTGAGGGAAAAGTGTGTGTGTGTGTGTGTGTGTGTGTGTGTGTGTGTGTGTGTGTGTGTGTGTGTGTGTGTGTGTCAGAGCCAGATTATAGTATGGGCTAGGTGGGGCTGAAGCCTCAGGGCCCGAGTGCGCAAGAGGCCTCTTGGTTGGTTGAGTAAGGTTCAGTAGTATTGCTTGACAACTGAGAAGCATTTGTTTAGATTTCTTTTTTACAAAAGCGGGAGAAAAAATCATTGATTCTCACTAACATTAGTTGACCCAGATCCTCCACCAGTATAAGGTAAATATAGCTGGCCAGCAAATCTGTATCTAGCAAGTGTGTTTAGACACCAAACTGATTAACCAGTAGGTTACTGGTTACTCACTGAGTGACTAATCTACACATTTATTTTCTATTTACTCTCAATACACTTTTACCCAGTGTGCATTTACCAAGGGCTCATATGATTAATATGCTACTGCTTAATGCATTCAATATTCATGCCTATTTGACAGACAGACTGTGAACTAGATGTGTATTATAAGAGGACTGCATTACTGGCCTGCACCTTTACTGCTGACGTTCAGGTTTTGCAGCCGTTAAACTGTATTTTACTGCCGTGAAAATCCTGTTAAACAGCAAAAGAATAACTGCTTGTATGGCCAAATGCTCTTTTTTCTGACTCATGTACAGTATATACTACTGCAGAGTTTTTCCTACTCAAAGACTGAAAATTTGACCATAAAATAAACGTTTCGCTTTGTCGGCATATTTTGTCAGTTATCTCAAATGATATCTTTGTAGAATCATACAAAATACACTCCTGTTACTTTTTCCCTCAACTATATAAACGAAAGCCAATACATGACTCATCTTTTGCTGTAATGTAAGGCTTCTGTGCAAGCCATCATATCCATTTCATGGAAACTGCACGTAAATCAATTGTACTATTATTACAACTTACTATTTACTATTACTGTAGAAGAATTAGTGCAATTATTTCTACTCAACCTTTAAAAAAGGGTTAAAAGGGGCTATTATGGAGAAAGAAATCTTTGACCTTTATACCTATGTACATCACCTCATTTAATTGTTTATAGTACAGCATCCTTAGCTTGAGCAGTTCAGATGTCAAATAGCTGTAAAACATTTAATTATATTATGTAAAGTGTGAAGTGGCCATTTTTGTCTCACATGAACACAGAGCAGAAGTTCTTCACAGTACTTCTTCTCTACATTTATCCCATTCACCCGAGTGAAGCAGTGGGCAGCCAGTGATACAGCACCTGGAGAGCAGTGTGTGCAGATGATGGTGGAAGAATACACTCTGTAAAGGAATACATGAGGGAAGACACAATTTGTTTAAAAGTAAGAATGAAGCATACCAAGTATAATAGTAAATTTAGAGGTGTAAGTCTAATTCAGCAAGAAGTCATAAATATCATTGTTGTCTTTTTATGGCTTATCCATTTTCTCTATTCTCTATAATAGGTTATATTCTGGAGCGAAAAGGTTTGTTATTGCAGAAGAGATAACAAATGCAGATCTTCTAGATAGACTTACAGTTATGTTGGAACATGACTGACAGAAGTTTGGAGAGTGTCCAAGTCCTGTGTGTGTGTGTGTGTGTGTGTGTGTGTGTGTGTGTGTGTGTGTGTGTGTGTGTGTGTGTGTGTGAACCACAGAGTCTGGATGACTCTAGGTGTCATACACCTGAGCATTAATCTCTATATGTGGGCCATATTTTCTATTATAATAGGAGGACTAAATACTTGCCATAAGCTAAATTTGGGCCTTGATCTCCATTTAATGACAGCATTTCACATCATCTCTTTGTAGACTGTATCTCGAATATAAAAAAAAATGCTCACTCATGTATTTTCTTTTCTTACCGATTTGCATCATGTTTATATCATTTGTAAAATGTGTAGAATTAACTGCATTTAAAACCACTAAATATTTATGACATAAAATATGTTAATTTTGTTGAGTTAATCGTAAATCCTAAAACATTATTGAAGGATCCCTAAATGTAACATTTGATTGTATTTTTATACCATGACCTCAGTATAGATGTATGCTTTTATGTTATGTTGCGGGTCAGATTGACCCATTTTAATAAAAAAAAAGTATTTTTTCAGCATGAAAAAACGCTTGGCTTAATAAGAGTAATCAACATATAAAATAACAAATAGTTTATTTCACTTATGTGCAACCCCCCTGGAAGTTTATACGAAGGGCCCACTCTTGAAGACCTATGATCCGGAGGGCCAGCTCTGTTCTAGGATGCCCTCTGGACCCAGGGAGGTGGTGAGTGACAGGAGAACGGTGGCTAAACTGTCATCCCTGCTGAACAACATCTCCCAGTGCATGCAGGAGACTCTAGTATTTCATTCTATTCTATTGTTTTCAATTTTTTTCTCTCTCTCTCTCTCACTCACTCACTCACTCACTCACTCACTCACTCACTCACTCACTCACACACACACACACACACTCACTCTCTCTACCTATTATATTGTCTTCATTTGTAAGTGTGAGAATGCAGACTTTGTTACAACTTTTGACGGGAACCCTTTCTGTTCCTGTGGGCAAATGTATGATCATGACAGTGAAATAGAGGAGGATGTGTCTGAAAATGAAGATCCAAATGAAGAAGCTGCTATTCATATTCCTCAAAGCAAGGCTTTTACATCATAAAATTGTGAAATACAGTGTTTTTTATCCCCAAACATGCATCAGGCAAAACTGTCTGCAGAAAACATAATGAAGACCAGAATCAGGTGCCAGAGCCAACTAGGCCTCAGGTCAGCTTTTGAGCTTGTCATGCCCAACACTATACAGAAAACCATTCTTGAAATGACAAATTTGGAAAGAAGGTGTGTTTGGGGGAGAAGTGGAAAGAGCTGGATAACTTGTGGGATGTATGTCAGACGGGAGAAAGACAGAATGGACAGTGTGGGACAAGTGGGTAGAGCAACTTCCTTTATAACCCATGCCCTAATGCCGAGTAGAATTTAAAGGTCGCTGCCCAGCCAAACATGGCATGATGATCTGGGTAACGGGATGCAAACACCAGCTATTGAACATTCAGGTTTACACTGGAAAGCCGGCTGAGTGTGATATGGCACTACATAAAAATAAATATTGATAATATAAAATAAAAAGTGAAATAAACTGAAAAGTAAAACAATTGTTTTATATGTATTTCTTACCAATTTACATTGAACAATGATCTGTGAAAGGTTAAGAACAACATTACACCAAATATTGACTGAAATGGTTAGGAACGGAGATAAACGATGAGATAAAAACAATGTTTATTGGGATGTTCTGGTTTCTGACACTTGTCGCTTCCCTTTAGACTAAGCAGAACAGAAGAACTGTAGGCCTGCTGCTCTCTGGTGGTGTTCCAGCGAAACAAACATAACCTCGTCCGAGTACTGGTCTATACAATTTAACTAATGCTGTCAGAATTCACCAGAGAGCAGCAGGCGTGCGGTTCTTCTGTTCTGCTTAGTGTAAAGTTTTTAGTGTAGACTTGTTCGTGTAAAGGGAAGCGACATGGGAGGATTTGGTTTAAGATACAATGCAGGCACAGCTAGCATAATGCGTAAATGAAATTTTTCTCAAGCTGCATATGTAGAATACTGTGCCCTTAAGCAAATTGTTTGAAATGTTTTATCTGACCCGTATTTTTATACCTGTTAAAACACTATAGCATATATTAGTGTTTTTAATAATACATGTTGTGTCCAGATCAGTAGCTTTTTAAGCCATTTTCTTAGATGGCATAGAGTAGAACAGTGCTGAAGACAACAGTGAAAATTATTTCTAGACCAAAAAAACCCTTATCCAACACCTGGGAAAGACAGAACTAAAAGAAAAAATTGTAAAGGTTGGATATGTTTTTCATTTCTGTTTGTATTTCAGCTCTGTTATGTTATCCTGGGTTGTGTTATCATGGATCCTCCAAACCTGGCACATTTTGCACTGGAAGCATTTTAGTGTTTCTCCTGGTTCTTATAAAATGCATAGACGATAAGTCCGCTTAGTGCCTGAAGTACAGCAGCAGAAGAAGCAGAAAAAGAGTACAAAAATGAGTATTTCTGTGTGTGTGTTAGAGCTGCACGATTCTGGATAAAATGAGAATAACGATTTTTTTGCTTAGAATGAAGATCACGATTCTCTCATGATTCTGGTGAACTTTTTTTATTTTAAAGTTTTTCCCCTGAACATTAGGTTATGAAACAGCAGTAACATATTAGTACAATAAGACATAATACTCTTTGCTTCAAATTTAAAGAAATGTAATGAAAAATAATGTAAGAATGTAAAGAAAAAAATCACCATTAAACATTAAAAAAATAAACATTTAAAGGTATTATGTCAGAGTAAAGCAATTTAAAGATTCTTAGCAAGAAACACTAGTCTATCAACATTTTGTGGCTTCAGTGCAGAACGGCGACAAGAGACAACATTGCCTCCTGTGCTGAAAACCCATTCAGAAGAGGAACTGGCTGCAGGAATGCAAAGATCCTGGCCAGTGAAGACAATGAGAATAGTATAAATTGTGGATTAAGATCATGAGGGGGGTCGAACGATTAATTGTGCAGCTCTAGTGTGTGTGTGCAAAAGAATCAGAAAACTACTGATCCTGGAGGAAATTGCTTTTGTAATGACTGCCACGACACAAAGACACAAGAATAATAAAATAAGTCTAATGGAAACTAAATAAAAATTAAATTAAAATAATAT
This sequence comes from Brachypetersius gabonensis, assembly GCA_037577145.1. Classification (NCBI taxonomy): domain Eukaryota; kingdom Metazoa; phylum Chordata; class Actinopteri; order Characiformes; family Alestidae; genus Brachypetersius; species Brachypetersius gabonensis. The sequence goes on from JBBJLR010000133.1 coordinate 11,380,141, forward strand.
TATAAATGGGTCATCCCACTTTTACTCCGAAATTGTCCAACCATTGTACTTCCATTGGTTTCATCATCAGTTCTAATATTCATACGTCTATTATTAATAAACACTTGATATTTAGGATGAGCAAGAAGATTTAAGCAAATGGCCTATGAAACATTGCATAGTTCATAGGAATATGGATTAGGAACTATAATTACTTTAGCTAGAGGTATTTGCAAACATATTTCACACTCTATTATATTTAAATCTGTAGCTGTAAACTGTGCCCATTGATGCCAAGAATTAACTATTCTTTATGCAAATCCATATCCTCAGTAAATCACAATAGATTTTCTAGAGCTTTCAATTCTAGTCAGCTGATTAACTTTACAATAAATACATATTGTCCATACATATCAATCAATATCAAGTAGTAACTGCTCTTTTGGTAGTAATATATATATATATGGAGATTTGGAAAGGCACACATCTGTCTTTATAAGGTCCCACAGTTGACAGTTCATGTCAGAGCACAAACCAAGCATGAAGTCAAAGGAATTGTCTGTAGACCTCCAAGACAGGATTGTCTCAAGGCACAAATCTGGGGAAGGTTACAGAAAAATGTCTGCTGCTGTGAAGGTCCCAGTGAGCTCAGTGGCCTCCATCATCCGTAAGTGGAAGAAGTTCGAAACCACCAGGACTCTTCCTAGAGCTGGCCGGCCATCTAAACTGAGCAATCGGGGAAGAAGGGCCTTAGTTAGGGAGGTGACCAAGAACCCGATGGTCACTCTACCAGAGCTCCAGAGGTCCTCTGTGGAGAGAGGAAAACCTTCCAGAAGGACAACCATCTCTGCAACAATCCACCACGTTTGGAGGAAACCAGGCACTGCTCATCACCAGGCAAATAACATCCCTACAGTGAAGCATGGTGGTGGCAGCATCATGCTGTGGGGATGTTTTTCAGTGGCAGAAACTGGGAGACTAGTCAGGATAAAGGGAAAGATGACTGCAGCAATGTACAGAGACATCCTGGATGAAAACCTGCTCCAGAGCACTCTTAACCTCAGACTGGGGCGATGGTTCATCTTTCAGCAGGACAACGACCCTAAGCACACAGCCAAGATATCAAAGGAGTGGCTTCAGGACAGCTATGTGAATGTCCTTGAATGGCCCAGCCAGAGCCCAGACTTAAATCCAATTGAACATCTGTGGAGGGATCTTAAAATGGCTGAGCACCGACTGTTGGTTGTTGGTTCCCATCCAACCTGTTGGAGCTAGAAAGGTGCTGCAAAGAGGAATGGGTGAAACTGGCCAAGGATAGGTGGCCAAGCTTGTGGCATCATATTCAAACAGACTTGAGGCTGTAATTGCTGCCAAAGGTGCATCGACAAAGTGTTGAGCAAAGGCTGTGAACACTTCTGTACATGTGACTTCTCAGTTTTTTATTTTTAATACATTTGTAAAAACCTCAAGTAAACTTTTTTCATGTGGTCATTATGGGGTGTTGTGAGGAAAAAATGTCATGCGCTGTGAAGACCTTCCGAATGTACTCTATGAGAGTGGCATGGTGGCGCATGGATTAGCGCTGCTGCCTCACAGCAAGGAGGTCCTGGGTTTGACTCCTGGGTTGGGTGCAGGGTCTTTCTGTGTGGAGCTTGCATGTTTTCCCCGTGACCACGTGGGTTTCTTTCGGGGACTCCGGTTTCCTCCCACAGCCAAAAACATGCATGCTTTGGGGATAGGTCAATTGGCCCTAGGTCAATAGGCCCCTCATGTTAGCATGAATGGTTGTCTGTCTCTGTATGTGGTCCTGCGACGTGCTGGCGACTGTCCTGGGTGTACCCCTCCTTCACCCATTACAGTGTGCAGTGTGTATCGTAGCAAGTGTGTCGTGGCATTGTGTGTGTGAGCGAGTGTCTAGTGAGCTGATGGTGTTGAGCTGAGTGTTTAGGAGGGAGAGGTTTTTGTTGATTCCAGAGAGAACTTAGATCGTGATAGCAAGAGTGCTTCGTGTGTCTGTGTCTGTCTTTCACTTTGTGTATGTGTGAAAGACCAGAGACTTTTAGATTGCACTGTAGGTTGGGACAGGCTTAGGGTTTTCTATTGTGTGTTAGTTTATTTTCTGTTATTTGCTTGGTTAGTGGTAGAGCCCACTCCCTGTATTTTGTTAAGTAGTTTTATGTTAGGCAGGCTTCGGGGTTTTATATTCTGTTAATTTCTTTGGGGTTATCACCAGTCCCAGTCCTGTAAGTGTTGTCTCTTTTGTACTGTAAATATTGTAAATATTTGTATAAACTTCTCTCTTGTATTTTCTTGCATTCTCTTTTATGCTCTTGTAACTGCTGTAAATACCATTTTGTCAATACATCCTGTAAATAGTTCCCTATCACTGCTTTCTGTGTCACATTCGTGACAGAACCGAACTTGGTGTTCCCGCTTTGGCCACTTGTGGTCGCCATTGACCTTGGCATGGAACTGAACTTTCTCCACACCAGACTCTAATCACTGTAATTGTCCTCTCACCTGTTCCTGATCTGTTCATCTTGTCTGGTGTGTATATATGCCCAGTCTGCTGCCTTGTCTTCACGGGAGCATACGCTCTCACACCCTGGTCGTGGCTTAGTGTTGGGATTGTGTTGTGTTTATGTCTTGTTGTAAATAAAGTTTAGTCTAAATAGATAATTATTTCATTAGCTGAACTACACTTATAGGAGGAAAACTAAAAAACAATGTTCTAGTGGTACCAGTCCATTTCCAGCTGCCAGTATAACTGCAGCTAGGGCACAACTACATGTCTCCCTTGTTTTCTAATTCTACAGCTTTTGGTCTATTTAGACTCTGATCAAAGCAATTAATTAACTCAAGAGCAATAACTTGACTAATCTGAACCAATATTGATGGCAGCTCTGGAGTTCCCTGTTGACCTACACCTTACTAGAAAGAGGAATATCCAAAAACTTAAGGTCAGAAAAATGTATAGTATTCGACACGTGATCAGTCGCTCTTGGCGTGGCTCTTTTCTCTTGGGAACGCGGGCTCTTGTCGGCTGCTTGTCCGCTGCTGGTGGGTGATCAACCAGTACCAACTCCGGAGGATCCAGTTGGCAGTGAAATGTGGAGTAGCTGCACTGCCTGCAAGCTCCTCTAAGGTTCCCTAGCTTCTTTTTTTCTTCCTCCTTTCCTCTCGCCATCTCTGCTATCCCTGTTCATGCTACTGCAATCTCTTGGTTTCCTGCTGTGTTGACATCTTTTGTCCCCTCCGTCTCCTGTGGCTGATAATACACCATGATCGAGATAGACTGTCCCTCTGTCCTGCTGCAGGTCTCTCCTGATGATCTCCACATGCTCTTTTCCTGTGGGACTATTTCTGGGGACTACAGCACAATACAGTACAGTAGAAGTGGCACCAAGTATTATTAATTTCCATTTTTAATGCTGTGGGTGTCACTCTTACCACCTTGTGCCTAATTCTTCTTTCTCTTTCGGCTTTTCCCTTCAGGGGTCGCCACAGCAAGTCATCTGTCTCCTGTCCTGTCTTCTACATCCTCTACCCTCACACCAACTAACGTCATGTCCTCCATCACCCATAAATCTCCTCTTCTCTTCCTCTCAGCCTCCTGCCTGGTGGCTCCAGCCTAAGCATCCTTCTACCTCTGGAGTCACTGTCTCTCCTCTGGACACGTCCAAACCATCTCAGTCTGGCTCCAAAGCATCTAACAGGAGCTGTCTGTCCCTCTGATGTACTCATTCCTGACCCAGTCCATCCTTGTCACTCCCAAAGAGAAGCTCAACATCTCGAGCTCTGCCACCTCCAGTTCTGCCTCCCAAGCACGTCATCCCCCCCAATAATCAGATGCAGCCAATATAACCCCTAACACCCCCCCCCCAATATAATCACATAATTCCAGTTGGTAAAATGATGAATTATCTTGCATAAATAGCTCGCTTATTTTCTTTAATCATTTTATTTATTACCAGCAAAATAGTTGCATGTTTAATCAGCTGGTAATGTAACCCCCCCTCCCCCCCTCAGTTTTCCAAAACAATCATCTAAAACTCTTAGTTTTTATCCTAGAACCTATTTACAAAGCGCAAATAAATCAATGGCGATTTGTAAATAGGATTAAAAGGAAGCATGCGATTAAATGTCTCGCTGTAGTTGGGGTGGTGGTGGCTTAGTGGTCGGATACTTGCCTCTGGCACATGAGGTCATGGGTTCGAATCCTATCTTCAGCACCACCACTGTGTCCCTGAGCAAGACCCTTAACCCCAAGTTGCTCCAGGGAGAGACTGCCCCCTGTAGGTAGGGAATGGAAGTCGCTTTGGATAAAAGCATCTTATAAAATGCCGTATATGTAAACTTTGTAGCCACGTCCCTCGGGTACTCAGATGTAAAACAGTATTCTGAATAAAGGAATAGCAGTGGCATGATTGGCTCATTTTGCAGCAGGGGGCGGTGATAACAGCCCAATTTCACCGCTGTAAACAAACAAACACCTTGTTCCACACACTGAAAACGGACTTTAGAGAGAGAGTCAGACATGCAAAGTCTGATTTATCTGGTGAGGACAGCGAGGATCAACAGAGAAACACACTTTATGTGCATGTGAAAAAATACCTAGTGTGATTCTTTTACAAATTGCATTGAAATACATAACATTTCTGAATGAAGACCACTGAAAATATTTTTTGTCATGTTTACACAATATTTAAAAACTCACATTTATAGATGAGATTTTTCCCAGAATATAACATTTGTCACTTGGTATATATGTTTTTAGTTAGATGAAATACTTAAAAATGTAAAGGTGTAGCAAATTGCCTCAAAGTGCCAGAAAGGCCTCGGGCCTCAGAAGGTTAATATGTGGTTTACAGATGCTTTTGTATTTTCATGCTTTTGTTTGGATTTTGGTAGTTTGAACTGGTGATGCCACCAATGTGTGAAATCAGTTTGCCATCTTCAGAGTAGAGGTGCAGGATATACTCAAATGCGCCCCCTGTGGAATGTATTGTGCGCTGTCATGAATTGTGACTTTTGCTGTGTTTAGTTTGTTGGTGTCAATACAGTGGTGCATTTAATTCATATTTAAATATTTTATCATAAATATTGGATATTGCACACACAAAATCAGTTGAGTGGAAGCTGCCATGGTCTTGCTCGCTAGTGCTTAAACACAATAGGAATGAACTACTGTGTAATTGCGGCATAAATAGTCAAGTACACAGCTGCAACTACGAACAACAAAGTAGCCTGACTTTTACAAAAGTGAATGATTGAATACATGCAGAAATAAGCAGAGTTTTAACCAGGTCACCATGTGGTATTTTGCTATCTGGAGAAACAGCAGCAGAGAGCCGACAAGCAAAAACGCCGGTTGTCCTCTGGCTTTTAAAACATATTTATTTATTTAGACAGAAATCTTGACCCCCCAATGTTCAGCACAAAGTTAAATCCTTGCTTATGGCAAGACCAAGGGTCTCATAACAGTCTAGAGAGCCAAACAAATTGAATGTTTAGGCCAAGTTTCTCCATTGATTTCTATTGGTGCTTTTTAGTTCAATAATAGTTTATATGAAACCAGGGACTATACCTACATGGGTTTGCTTCAGGACATGTCATCTACAAAATGTCAAAGCTCTGGCTGTTGTGGTTGTGAAGTGGAAACCAAAAGGTCGGTTGGAGTCTCCAGAAGGTATCTGAAATCTCAGAACGGAAAAACGTCTTTACTGAAACATATTTTATTCTTTTGAGCTCAAATTTTGAAGATAAGTTCACAAGCCCTGTGGCTAGATGTGTCCTAGATGTGTTTTCATTCCACTTTACAATGCCAGGAGGATAAGGCACTGCTGAATTCAAAGACTTTGACATAAACGCTTATAAAATCCTTTGCTGCATCCTGTGTTGCTTTGTGACAGTAGGTTGTACATGTTTGTGGTTGATCCTATTTGAAATCTAAGACCCTGGAGTTTCATGTGCAAGGAAATCATGAAAAAGGACCAAAGTATGAGGGAGTTGTGAGCTTTTAAAGTTGGGTACTGCAGTCTGGGAAATTATGGCAGAAATAAAGTTTAACAGGTTAATTTTTTTTTCTACATTTTTCTTATAAACTGAAAATGAGATGTTTCCTCTGAGTACTGTTTCTCCTGTTTCCCACAGAGAGAGGGATGTCTCTGGGGAGAAAGAAAGCCCATTCTTTCTTAATAAAGGCATCGATTTGTGGGTCCTGTAGAAGAGAGGTGTTAAAGCGTTATCTGGGAACAGGTTTGTGTGTGCAACTTCTATTCAGCTGGACTGTAACTGGGGCATGGTCACTAATGATAATTGTCTGTATTGTTGACTGAATGATATTAGAGTTACCTGTAAGAAAGTGTGAAGGTGTATGAATTGTGGACTGGCGAAAGGAAGGATGGGTGCTGCAAGGGCCAACTGTCAGCAAGACCACAATCACTCATAAACTGTTTTATAGTTGAGGCTGATTGCCAAGTTATTACTGTGTCTTGAGTTATTGGATCGCCTATTGTTTAATACTGTGTCTCCTGCTATTATTACTGGGCAATCTTTTAAGGCTGAGAAAAAGGACTGAACAAAGTTTGGTTCATCTGAGTTTGGGCAGTACAGATTTCCAAATGTAATTGGGTTGTTGTTCATTGAGATATTGATGATATAGCGCCCATCAGGGCCAGCTATAGTTGTGTTTAGTATTAATGGAATGTTTTTATGTAAATGCCTGATTGTACTGGGCTGTTTTATTTCTGTTGCAGTCAGATTCTGAGAGATGGGTTTCCTGAAGGAGGCAAATGGGTTTCTTGAGAGAGCATATGAATTGTTTGGATGGTGTCACGGTATGCTCCGTTACCGTGGCGGGAAAACACAGGGAACCAGAGTAGAACGTCATGGTACATCAAAGGGGTTTATTTACAAAAGGAAAAACAGGAGAAACAAAACCAAGGCGAGAGGGCCTAAAACATGGAGAACAGAAAAACACTTTACCAGAAGGATCTCGCGAGAACAGGACAGGGACACAGAGCAGGAGCATACAGGGGGTTGTGAGCTTTAATGCCACCGTGTCTGACAGACAGGTGCAGGAACTAAAATACGGGGAACCCAGGGACCAGGAACAGGTGAACAAGGAGGAACCAGACTACACAACAGGAACACGTGACTAAACACACAGACGAGGACACAGGGGACCCCTAGTGGGTCTACAAGGGAACAACAGGAAAACATGATCAGACATGACACAGAGAACAGGAGGAAACCGAGAGCAGGAGGGAATTCAGGAGGGGAACGAGAACAGGAAGGAACAAGGAGGGACCAGGAGGGAACAAGGAGGGACCCGGAGGGGAACCAGGAGACAGGAACTCGGGGAACTGGACACTAGGGACATGGACATACACAAGAACCGGAGCCTAACATGAAACGTGGACAGACAGGAAGTGGGGCTGGACAGGACTAGACAGGGAACAATGAACATGAACAGAACTGGACACATGTACTGGACAGGAGACATGGACATGAACAGGACGGGACAGGAGACATGGACATGAACAGGACTGGACACTGAACAGACATGACTGGAAAGGACAGGACCATGACTGGACAGGGAGAAGACAGGACGAGACAGGACAAGGAGGACATCTAGAGGACAACCGGGGAACAGAATACAAGAACATGACACACCAGAATACATGAACGTGATAAGGGAAACCAAACATAGCAAAACACGCTCACACACGACATTTGACCTCTCATCGTCTTTAATGGTGAAATTAGTCTCTGAATAACTAAACATAAAAGAACATAAAAAACACCAAGAAGCAGAGACCTCAGGAAAACCATGACTTAATAATTAAACCAAAAACATCATACAGAAAAGAAACAGGAAAAACCATGAACATAACTAAAAACCAGGGCCAAACCAGTTTGAACCGTCACAGATGGTCAAATACTTTGGCCCTCTTTGCTTAAGAACCAACACCAGAAATGTTCCAAGTAAAGAAAGATAGACTGGACATACTGTAGAATTGTCATCTGTCTGAGGGAGCTGAAAAAGTGCTGTGTTAGCGTGAGCTTGTGTGAGAAAGATATGTGAGTGGGGGGGTAAATGCTGTATAAGAGTGACTGTATGGTGGCAGGGTGTACTTGTATGTTGAAATACAGATATGACAAATAACCACATTGACAACAATGATAACAGCAACAACAGTAGTACAGTAGTAACAACAACAATCATCCTGCTCTCCAAGTCATGCCCACCCTTGATACATCTGACTACTGCGGAGTCATCTGAGAACTTCTGCAGATGGAGATATTATTTAGTGAAAACACTAGCCTGAAATGGTTTATTCCATCTCCCACTAAAATGCTTGAGTCCATGCAGTATGTCTACATACAGGATAACAGGTGTCTCTGTCTTTCTAAACTTTTGTTACAGTCAGTTGAGGTTGGCTGAAAGGGGTGTCCTTAGGTCAAGAGGTCATGTGACATGAAACTGAGGGTTTTAAAATCAGAAGAAATGTGCAGAAATACTTCAGAAATAGTTATGTACTCATATAGCATGAAACTGTTACCTAATAGAAAAGAGTGGTGCTGAGAAAGCCATAAAGAGTAATGGTAATATTTACAAGGAGGAGACGTAGAAAACAGAGGTGGAGTTCTGAACATTCACTAAATATTTTCATTGGCAGAAAGCCAAGAGGAGGTGGAGGTACTGGAAAAGTCTATTAGCTGAACGCTGTACTCAAACTGCAGAACATCTAAACACTGTTCTCAAAGGGTCACATAAATAAAACAGCGTCACCTCGACTCTCTGCATTTGATTTTGATTTGGAAAAGTCTTAAGTTTAAACTCCTTCTACACTGGCAGCCCTCCATGTTGTACTGGAAGTCAGATGTGTACAGACTGAAGTGGTACAGTGACGGAACGGTTCCCTGAGCTACTCCAGTACTCCACATCGCTGAGAGGCGCCACCTCAGGCCGGCGCCTTGGCAGGATGGAGTCTGCGTGGTTCTCTCCTCACTTGGTCCTCAGTGATGGTGATGGAAGGTTTATGGAGGCTCTGGCTGGTATTATGGTGGGAGAGGGAGAAAGAGAGAGGAAGGATGGAGAGCTGCAGTTTGGCTTAACACTGATGGAGGGAGCAGGTGTGCTGGGTGCAACGAGGGCTGTGCTGGAACTGGAGATGCTGGAAACCGGCCTGCTGTCAAATCTATTAAAGAACAGATTAAACTGACAGGCCTTCACCACATCACCGTCAGTCCCAAGGCTGCTGGTCTTGAAGCCGGTGAGGTTCTTCATGTCCCTCCACACATACCTGCTGTTGCAGCTCTTGTTCCAACTTTACTGTATCTGTCCTTTCCCTCCTTTAACCTCACAGACAAGTGCCTCTGTACTTCCTTGGCTGCCTCCTTGTCACCTGATCTGAATGCTTTCTTCTTCTCACAAACCAGGGCTTTGATGTCTTTGGTGACACATGGCTTGTTGTTGGGGAGATATTACTGAAATCAGCTGATATTTGAATAAAGGGGCCTGGTGCGTTGTCTGGAGTCTAGCGATCGCAAAGTGAATGACGTCACGAGCCAGCATCCCGTTGGCCGACGAAGGAACGTAAACAACCATGACGATCACGTGGGAGAATGCTCTGAGCAGATAGCATGGATGTAGCCGCACTGCTAACAGTTCAATGTCCGGGCTGCAGCAAATTCAGTAATCACAATGTGACTCGGGTGAAATTAACAAAGAGAGCGAGTCCACCCACCTTGCTCTTTCCACACTTGCGCCGAGTTCTGTCAGACAACCTTCCGAGTTGTATAAATATAAATTTGAATACGGATTTACCTTTACATCTTCTTTAAGGGTTATGCATTAAACTAAGTTTTAAATGACAAAGTGTTCTGGGAGCATATTTGGGGGCATATTTAGGGTTTACAAAAATAGGCATTGTAGGCATTCTTTTGACCAAAACACAACACTGTTTTTCACTATACACGGAAAAGTATTGTGGAAAGTAACGCGAAAAGCGGGGGATTACTGTATATTAATTACATCCTTTTTCTTTTTGTCTGGCACAGTGAATAATGCAAACATCAAAATGGAAATGAAACAAGATCTTTTTTTATTATTGATATTAGGGGCAGTATTCATTTGTTACACTGTATATATGTTTAGTTTGCAAGTATACATTTGTAACTATTAAAATTTTGAAAAGGCAGGCAAAGGTGTCACTTTATGCTAATCATGCAAGAGTATTCAACAGCATGAACTCTTTGCATTAATTACAGTGCTACATGCCTAATATGACTCAGAGGATGACATAAATTAGAGCAGTGGTTCCCAACCTGGGGTCCGGGCCCCCCTTAGGGGGGCGCTAGAGATCGCAGGGGGTGCGAAAATTTTATTTGCACTGAGGTTACCAAATTATATATATATATACACATTAAACTTATAAAATCCCAATGCCTGAGAAACAAACGTGTGTGTATAAGAGTATAAGAACATAAACCTACAACTGCTGTTTATTTTTGCAATAAAAGTTTTTAATCATTTTATTCTTTTTGTGCGTCCATGCAGGTAGGAGTTTGGGGGCCTGGCTTGTCCTGGACACAGTCAAGGGGGACTTCAAGGAAAAAAGGTTGGGAACCACTTAATTAGATGGTAATACAGATACAGATAAGATCTAGCCTTGTATTTATAAACCGTTATAGCATAATTCTTAGTAGTATAGCATTTGTTCTCAATGATTCCCTCATACAGTTGTTTTTTGCCCACTGGTGGCCAATTACCATCCTCTGTACCCCACTAACCAATCTGTGAGATACTCAAGCATTATTGGAGATTCATTTTTTCCAGAGGAGTCTGTGTAATGTAATTTGACTGGCAAATATAAAAAAATATCTTTAAGCTTGTCTGTAATGTCTGTAATGCCACATTGCTGTGTCTGTTGGCAGGTTGTGTGGACTGGACTACAATTAGTGAGATGGCGCTATTACTCTGTGGGTGGAAACTGATGAAGGGCTACAGAATGTTTAACAGAAACTGTGCACAAGAAGATGAAGACAGGGACAGGCTGTACGTACAGTATTGTATGGAACGAATAGTGCGGTATCGTCATTGCATGTGCACCCTGAATAAATTCAAATCCATGCCTTCACTGACTTTCGTGCACGAGAATGTCAGTCACACCATGCACCTGAGTGATCTCTTTACAGTCCAGAGAGGCTACCAGCTTCCTTGTCCCGGCCAGGGTAGGAATGAAGTACTCGGTCACCGTAACCGTGGCATGCCTCATCACATCACTTGACAGAGGTAGAAAAAAAGGTATTAGCCAGTAAAATATTTATCAGTACTAAGATTGTATGAGCTCATATTCGTACCCCACGTTGATGGGATGGAGGTTCCTCAGTCCTAGGCCTTCTACTCGAAGCACCACGTTTCGGAGGGTGCATGGCAGTGGATTGGTGAAGGTGAGCTTGGCTGAAGCCTCCTTACCCACATAGATGTCTCCCAGAGGCTGGAAAGATTGTGATGACAGTCAGTAATGTTTTCCCTTTAGGAACAACTGGTGAGGAGTCATTTCTTACCTCAATGTCGATATCTGGGGTACGAAGCCTGAAACTGGTTTGGGAGGCCAACACCTGTTTCGTCTCATCAACCCTGCCACACAGGGTGAGCATCAGGACTGCCTGGTCCACCAACTGGTCCTTATATTCGTTATATGACAGGACCCAGTCTATAACTTTCTCTAGCATTAGGAACCAACAATAAATCATTATGGTACATTTTCAAAACCAAAAAGCATTCTATAATTAAAACAGAACAGACAGAACTGAACCAACTTTCCTAAACAATTAAAAAATGACAATTTCTGTATTGTGCTAGTGACATACGCCAGGGGCCGTATTACTTAAGCATAAAGTTAAGATAGGACGATTTAAGAGGATTTTTTCAGTTTCGTTTTACAGAAGCAAATCCTAACTGGGTTTAGGAATCCTATCTTATCTCGAGTTAGGAATCCTAAATAAGTGATCCAACATCGATGATCCACTTTTATGTCTGTTACGTAGCAACTAACGCAGCATGTGATCTGGCAAAGTCACTGTTACCTGCTGCCACTGTAACTTTACGAGGCTCCAGTCTGTAACACTGTATCACCAGAGTCTCTTCAGTACTGTCTTCAGAATCTGGAGATTAAACACCGCCCTGCTCTGAACTTTACACCAGACCAACTGGACAATGTGGACTAAAGTACTGGGACAGAGCTGTCATACCCAACTATGTGTACAAAAGTATAGGGACACACACGCACACACTGTCTCTCTCTCTCACACACACACACACACAGTCACACACAACAACAAAAACGAAGCGAATTTGTTGATTGTACCTCAGCTGGGAGGGAGAGCCCCGTGTTGACGGGCAGCCTCTCCAAAGCTGGGTGGAGTTGATCGGCTAACGGCGTTATCACACGCCCGCAGTCTAAATAATCAGCTGGCGACAGTTCGGGCAGCGGAGGGGTTTCCTAAAGTTAGGACCGTTTGTTTAAGATTTTTTAAGGTTAGGATGCTTCTGTAATACACTTTTCTTAATTCATGTTAGGATAGGAACATTTCCTTAGGAACGGTTGTTCTGTAATGATTTTTTTCCTAGTAGTAGCCTAAACCGCCGTTACCATGGTTACTACACAGTTAAGGTAGGATTTTCAAGTTAGGAAGTTTCTGTAATACGGCCCCTGGTCTGTATTTTGTTGGTGGAATATAACTGTTCTACTCCAGGGGTGCTGATCCTGGTAGGCTGGCATCCAGTGCAGTTGGTAGTTCTAAACCTAGCAATTATCAGATGAAAATAATTTTTTAAAATCCAGGACTAAAACTCATCCTGGTCTAGTTCCTCTGGGTTTTTAATTAATTTCCAAATGTAAATATTTAAATATTTTCCAAACATATTACAACACCAAAGTATTTGATCATGTTTGATTTGTCCAAAGCACTGCTACTTAATGCTAGAAGAATGAAAGTTTGGGAGATCATACAGTACACAGGAAACATACAAATGTTAGATTTGCAGAATGTTTATGGGGCAGCTACTTTGCTAAGGAATGTGCATTTCCTTAATTATACAGTATCTGTAACCCAGTCACAAGTAAATTTTATATTTCTCTGTAATGCAAACAATGCGGATTTAGTCCCAGTTTCAACGTATGTATCTGTCAGCTGATCATTACATGAAAAATATCAAACATCAGCAACGGCCCACAATTTACTTATTACTGAATCACTATATTAGTTTTTTTGCAGTCTGAAGCAGCCATTTTTTAATGCAGTCTGAAGCAGCCAGAAATTGCCATAACCTGCAGTTAGATAAGGTTTTATTGTCATATCATTACCCCTAAAACTCCAACATCACTACAGCTGTGAGAGATCAGCACTGGTTTACCATTTTATAAAAGATACACATTAGCACAGGTTATTTCATTTAATACCCTCTGTGTCTTGGCTTTGGATTGCACTGTGCCTGCTCACCTTCATTGGACAGCAGCTCAACAGGAAGTTTTTCTGTCTTCACTGTGCTTTTTAGCACGCCTGTGTAAAACATGACTGACACCTGACTGTAGAGAGTGGTCCTGCGGGAAACATCACTCTGGTTCTTCACCACAATTTTTAGCGTGGCATCTTCACCCATACATGGCCCGTCTCCACCCACCTTCACCTCCACACACACATCCTCTGCCACTGGGGACGAATACACATATGGCTTGCTGCCGTATCGACAAGCCGTCTCCACTGCAATCCGCTCCTCCTCTGAACCTAGTCGAAGTAAAAGATTGTTCTGATTGTGGCGGCTAAAGTTTAGCTGGACTTATAGTAGCAGACCAATTCAAGGAATTTTTTTGCAGACATATAACATTATTCTAATGTGCTTATTATATAGGGCAGTGGTTCCCACCCTGGGGTCCGGGCCCCCCTGAGGGGGGCGCGAGAGATCACTGGAGGTGGGGGGGGCGCACAATTTTGTCTGCATTGATGTTACCGAAATTATATTCATAAAAACATCAAATTAATACAATCCCAATGTCTGAGAAACGTAAAAGGGTGTGTGTGTGTGAGTGTGTGTGTGTGTGTGTATGTGTGTGTGTGTGTGTATATAAGAGTATAAAAGCCTACAACCACTGTTTATTTTTTGCAAATAAAAGTGTGTAATTAATCACTTTATTATTTTTGTGCCTCTATGAGGGTAGGAGTTGGGGACCACTGCTTTAGGGTAAACACCCCTATTAAGCTCATGTACACTTTACACAAACCGTGTAAAGAGAAAACAAGTTATTTTATTACTTGATATCTAATAAATGTAGTTATTGTGAAATATTCCCTGTATTTTTTAAGTCAATCATGCTGATGCCTATTCTGACAACTTCCTGTCAATGTTCACTCATCCTGGCGACCATTTTGAAAGCCACATAAAAACTTTGCCCAGAATAGATCCCTTTAGAAAATCAAATTTTTTGAATACTTCAACCTTTATCTTGGCTAAGTATCACTATTTTTTTTACAAATTTAAGAGATTCATGTTTCTTACACCACCTAGCACAAATTGGAACAAGCATGTTAGGATGTTTTAGCAAAAGCTATGATATGTGGTTAGCATGCTAGTCATAAAACATTGAGCACATTAGTGTGACTTCAGTGTATAAACCTACATTCAGTAATCATATACTCTCTGCAAATAGTATATAATTTTATATATGAATAAGAATATTTGTATAACAAAATACCAAATCTTAATATTAAATCCATTATATTTTTATTACAAAACTATTGCTGTCCCCATTAAGCTCAATGTGTCCCAAGCTTAACTATTGCTGTCCCCACGTCGTCCAGCAAGGTGGGGCTCACAGGACGATTCCCTTTGCCACTGCCTGCCCCTCCTCTGCCTTTGGGGTTGTTTTGGGGGTTGATCTGCTCCCCGGTGCAGAGCCCTAAAAGGGAGGCGTGCTGTCAGGGCTGGGTACTGTGATGGTTGGTGGCCGCTAGAGGCCCAAGTGACAAATATTGTTATTTTCTGGAAAATGTGAGTAAAGTGAATGTAATGAAATTAGTTATTTTTTAAAATATTGTGTAAACATGACATGACAAAAAAACTATTTTCAGAGGTCTTCAAACAAAGTAAAAAAAACACACCTATATCTGAATTAAACATATATCTTGGCTACAAAAAGGTAAGTAGAGCATTCAGAAATGTTACGTAATTTCAGTGCAATTTGTAAAAGAATAAGACTAGGTACCTTTTCTCAGCTCTTTCACATGCATATTCACTAGCCCTCCTATAGAGCTATCTGTGGTCATGGGCCTTCCTACGGGGCTTACTGTAGTGCCTGTACTAACCCCCACATTAACCACTGCTAGGCGATTAGGGTACTATAGGCGATATATTTACCCACATGTATTGGGAATGTCCCAGTGTATCTGCTTTCTGGGGGCAGGTTTCTGTCACCTTGAGTGACATGCTTGATGCTCATATTCCACTCTCACTACCTTTACTTCTGCTTAAGGATGACGATTCCACCCTAGAACTTTCTACTTAGCAGAGGCACATACTATGGGTTGGTCTGACGGCAGCAAAGCAAAAGTTGGCCTTGAGATGGCAGCCACCCCACACTTTGCCATGGCAACAATGGGGAAATTCTTTGCTACATATAGTTATGATGGAGAGATAGGTGGCTTGGATGCATGCAGCCAGCCTGACAACTGTCCGTGTTTGGGTAGCAGCGTACACCTTGCTTAGAGAAAGAGTACACCATTAATATGTCTGGCTATTACATTGCTTTGGAAAAATGTATTGTTGGTATATCTTTGTAACCCTAGTTTCTAACTGTATATTACTGTATTGTACTCACTGTCAAAACACTTATAATAAAATAAAAATTTGATAAAAAAAAAAAAACAAATTCACTCAAAACTATGCAGTGGTCTCGGAGAATTGCACCAGCCATACACCACAAAGCTGAACAAGGGGCTCAACTGTTCTCACTTAAAACACCAAGGCAGTCTCACTGCCAGTATTGTACAAAGTCAAGCAGGAACTGTCTCACACGGAAGGCCTCAGGTATTATGCAGATTTGAGGAGCCGACAGAAGGCTAGGCTGGCATCGTAGTAGTGCCCAAGAAGATGGGTGGCGTGCGCATATGTGTCAATCTCACCAAACTGAATGAGTCGAAAGAAGTTTATCCTGCCATCAGTGGAAGAAACACTGGGATTGCTGGCTGGAACCAGAATTTTCAGTAAGCTGGATGCAAATATGGGTTTTTGGCAAAATCCCCTGACTGAGGATTCAGGGAACTAACAACCTTCATCACACCCTTTGGACACTTTTTCTTCAAGTGGTTACCTTTCACATAGAATCAGCTCCTGAACACTTCCAGAACAGAATGGTGACAGAAGTCACAAAGGGGCTTGAAGGCATGGTTTGCCATATTGATGATGTGCTGGTATGGGGTCGCACAAGAGGAGCATGATGCTTTCCTGCATGCTGTGCTGGAGAAGATCCAGATGGAAGGGATCACTCCAAACACTCCAAGCTTCCTAGGTCATGCAGTCTCTACCAGTGGCATCAGCCCAGACCCATGCAAGACCGAGGCTGTGAAGAGGATGCAGGAGCTGATGACTGTGAGTGAATTAAGGTCCTTTCTCTGAATGGTAAACCAACTGGGCAAGTTTATCCCACAGCTGGCTAAGAGAGACAAATCTCTGTGATCTCCTGTCGAAAAAGAACTGCTGGATGTGGGGCACTGAGCAGGCAATAACTGATGTTACAACCTGTGCTAGCTATGTATTATCCCAAAAGAGAATCTCAGCTGACGGGCTAGTCCTCATACGGGCTAGAAGTGCTACTCCAAAAATGGGGGGAGGACAAACACGGTAATGGAGAACCTACCTGCGAGCACTGCCTATCTGGAGGACCTGAGACACCAGCCACACAGGGACAGTGTGTGCACACGTGTGATGCAGCTGTATGAAGAAAGATGGCCAACACATGGCACCAATGAACCTGCACTCAAGCTTTACTGGTGTGAACAAGCTTTTCTCACAGCCCAGGATTCGGGACAAAGACTGGTCATACACTCAGCAATGACAAACGAGATTCTCATCAAGCTGCACGAAGGACATCAAGGCATGGTCAAGTGTAGAAAGTGGGTACAACTGTCAGTATGGTGGCCAGGGCTGAGCCAGCAGCTGAAAGAGCTGGTTCTCAACTGCTGAACATGCTGCCAGGGGAGACAGAACCACAGGGAGACACTGCCAACACTGTACCTGGGCTGACCATGGCAGGAGTGTTCATGTTCCTTTGTTCATGTACCTGCTAGTGGTGGATTATGCATCAATGTATGTGGAAGTCACACTGCTAACCCCCACAAGGTCTAATGACGTGACTGATCACCTGAAGTCACAGGATCTGCGAGGCCCTTGTCACAGATAATGGGCCACAGTTCTCAGGTTTGCCAAGTCTTCTGGATTCTATCATGTAGCTAGCAGCACAAATTACCCCCAGGGAAATGCTGAAGCTGAACATGTAGTACAGATGGTGACGGGGCTCTCGAAGTCAGAGGATCTGTACCTTACTCTATTTTCATACAGGGCTACCTCACTCCAAAACGGGTACAGTCCAGCTCAACTCCTCATGGGGAGGAGGCCTCTTTTTCATGCACTACTAGATCCTGATCTTCCTGATGGTGATGCTGTAATGCTGAAGGAAAGGGAGAGGAAGAACAAAGATATACAATGCAACAATGGTAGTCTACCCATTGATTTTAGAAATGGGAGATGTGCATTAACTGGATATTCAGATAGAGACTACAGAGTCTGTCAGTGATGACGTCAGGGGGGCAAGGAGGTCGCAATGGAGACTAGAGTAGTGGTTGCGCAGCTGAGACGAAAAGAAAAAAAACCACGATACACTAACAGTCGAACTCATGAAGTGGTTTTTAATACCACGACAGGTTCCCACCACCATGTTTGACAGTGGGTATGGTGTTCTTAGGGTTGAAGGCTTTTCCTTTTTACACCAAATGAAGCAAACACCAAGCAGTCTTATGTGTGCCTTATCTGGAGAAGTGGTCTGCGTCCATGGAACCCAGCATTGTGCAGTGTCCGCTGCTCTGTTTTCTGCAGCCACAACTCACAGCCGCAGGTCCTTAGAGAGCTCCTTTGTCTTAGCCATGACTGTCTACAAACCAACTGCAGAGTGCTGCTGTTTTTCACCTGATTAAAACAGTTGTTCCCAATGAAACAGCAAAATCAGGATGCTTTAGTACAGCATGGACTATTTGGAATGGTATAGAGCTTTGGATTTTCCCATAGACTGTGACAATTTGCAAAAGGTATGAATCGTTTTGGACATGCCACTTTTTGTATAAATGTAAATAATAGCTGAGAAATATTTTTTCCATAATGATGTCTCTTGTACATCATCTTATTATCTTCTGGGAGATGACTGTGTCATTTCCAGTCAAGAAGAAACTTGATGACAGCTTAGCCACCAATCACCTGTAACTGACAACCTCCATTGGGTCCAGAGGACATCTTAGAACAGAACTCACCCTCCAGATCAGCCTTTTCAGCTTCTTTATAAAATATACTTCATTCATTATTTATTAAATTTAATAAAAGATCTTGCTTTTATCAATAGGTATTCGGCTTGTTTAACCCTAGACATACCGGAAATATTGTAACCTTCAGAGTACCAATGGGGCTCACGTATTCTTATAGGTATTTCTCGGCAGAAGTCAACCAAAACTGTCACAATATTTAAAAACATGAAATGCTGATTACTGTTTACTGCAATGGCATCTACATTTTGGCAACCGGAAAGTGAATTGACATTTTACTAGGCCACGAAATCCGAATCATATCTTGCAAAAATGTAAAATACAGGCACTGAACGCAAATGCCTTCGTAAAAATACATAATATTGTTAAAAGTATTCCCTCACCTGCCTTTACACTCATATGAGTTTAAGTGACATGCCATTCTTAATCCACAGGGTTCAATATGACGTCGGCATGGGAATTTCTGACCATTGTTCCAGAAGCACATTTGTGAGGTCAGACACTGGTGCTGGATGAGAAGGCCTGGCTTGCAGTCTACGCTCTAATTCATCCCAAAGGTGTTCTATCGGGTTGAGGTCAGGACCAGTCAAGTTCTTCCACACCAAACTCGCTCATACATGCCTTAATGGACCTCGCTTTGTGCACTGGTGCACATGCACAGTCTTGTTGGAACTGGAAGGGGCTGTGCCCAAACTCCCCAAACTGTTGCCACAAAGTTGGGAGCATGAAAAATCTCTTGGTCTGCTGAAGCATTCAGAGCCCTTTCACTGGAACTAAGGAGCCCAGCTCCTGAAAAACAACCCCACACCATAATCCCACTCCACCAAACTTCACACTTAGCACAATGCAGTCAGATAATGCAGTCAGAAACCCATTCCATGAAGCTCTTTACGCTGTTCTTAAGCTAATCTGAAGGCCACATGAAGTGTGGAGGTCTGTAGAGCTTGACTCTGCAGAAAATCAGTGACCTCTGCGCACTTTGTGCCTCAGCATCCACTGACCATGCTCTGTCAGTTGAGTTGCTGTCGTTCCCAATTACTTCCACTTTGTTATAATGCCACTGACTGTGGAATATTTAGTAGTGTGAAAATTTCACGACTGGGCGTAAGTGGCATCCTACCACGGTACCAAGCTGGAATTCACTGAGCTCCTGAGAGCGATTCATTCTTTCACAAATGTTTGTAGTAGTGTTGTCAAAAGACCCGGTACTTCGGTACCAAGTCGTTACTAAACAATTTAAATGTTACGGTACCAGGTTTTCTGAAGTACCATGGTACCGAGCACCTGGTGAACCCAGTTCTTGCTGCGCTACCCGATAGGTGCAGCTGTGTCTTGTTCGTAAAAGCACAGAGATGGCGAACAGCGGTGCTGCTGCTGATGAGGCGGCTCTGAATTCGCTCATTGGAAAGAAAGGAGGAAAGAGTCGCGTGTGGAAGTATTTTGTTTTTGCGGCTGATGACGAGGGCAACATCACTGATCACCAGAAACCCATTTGTAAGCG
>JBBJLR010000133.1:11401916-11418210 GCA_037577145.1 Brachypetersius gabonensis
GTTGGTAGGGGTTCAAATACTTATTTCACTCAATGAAATACAAATCAGTTTCTATCTTTTATTTAAAGTTATTTTTTATTTATTTTTGTCATTGGACAAACTTACGAAATCCGCGAGGGGTCAAATACTTATTTCCTCCACTGTATATATATATATACACACACAAAAAGTGAAACAAACAGTACTTCACTTTTTGTGTGTGTGTGTATCCATTGTCTTTTGTCTTTTAGTTGAATTATACAGTAGCATAATCCCATTTGACAGTGTAACATTGTAAACAAAAAACTTCAAACAATGTAATGGTTCAAGCTTTTTACTTAAATATATTGTTGAAAGTTAAATGAAACTTTTGTTTTCTAAAAGTTTTCTAAAGATTGTGTTTGTGGCTGAAGCATGGATAAAGTTGTTCCTTGGGCTTCACTGCAAAATGCCATGTTGCATGTCATGGCGTGATGTCAAAGCCATTAAATCTCCGTCCATCCGTCAGGTTAATTTGGATTAAATCATGTGATGAAAATCCACCATTCAGGAATCTTTGAGAACCAAGTAAGTACCATGTGTCTGTGGTCATTATAGAAGAATTATGAAAGGATGATACCTGAGACAAACTAGCTTTCCCTACAGGCACATACTGAAGTATTACTAGTTTGTTCTTTTAAGGCCCTGATTCACAAAGCGGCCCTTGCTCCAGTGTACTAGTTTGGAGCCAGTCCAGACAAATCTCAAGTCCTCTGCACTTAAAGGACAAGAACTGTCACTGAACAGGATTTTGCACGCTAGTGTCACATTACAACAAGAAAACTCTATCTCAAATCTACCTCATTTAGAAGCAAATACAGATCTACTGCAAATCAACATAAAACCTATATCATTCACAAGTTGTCATAATTGTTGCTGCTGCCACACAAAAGACTCACAGTAACAGATCTGTCTGAACACTTTGCCCTTTGCTCCCCCAGGGAAATGTACACGAATGAACATACACAAATTTTCTCATTTGAATCACAAAAAGAGAAAAGTAGATCTCAATTTTCCAGCTCTGCCTTCACGGTCTCTATGCGTGAAAAGTGTCCTCAGAAGCTGTAATTGAACTGCAGTACATAAGTAATGCAGCAATGATGAACAGGCTGGCTGAGACAGTTGGCTGTTTGATGATGGCAATATTGAGCAGCCAAATGAGATACTTGTCAAATGCGGCTTTAAAGGAGAGACAGAGAGCAGTGGCGGTTTTGGAAAGTCATTTGTCTACGAGGTAAATGGCAGCTTTGGCATGTTGTGTCTGCTCGACCTGAGAGAGACTCTGGAAGGAAATCACACACTCCCACAAGCAGATGATCTGCTTCAGTTACTTTTCAGGTGTTTTGGATATCTAAACTTTTTTTCTGTAGAGTAATACTTATCTATTATTACTCAATTACAAAACAGCTTTAATGCCAATAAATCACACAGTCAGATTCTTGTGTTATACTCCACTGAAAATCTAACCAGAATTTATCTAGAATCTATTATAGTCATAGGAAGCAATGGTGTGTCCATAAACACATACAGTCTTAGATGACAACATTTACAAGATATAGAGTATCATTCAACTTATAAAACGTTATTCACTCTTTTTATTGCAAACACATTTTATTTTAAAGATCCATCCACTGCAATGTTTCTTAAAGGAATCATAATATGTCATACTGTCATATCTTAAAATGCACAGTGAGGTCTGGGTCTCTTTAATGTGTTTTCTGGGTGTGTTTTCAGTGGGTTGAGAGAAGCATGAATTATTCCATATTACATAAATTCAGGCCATTAAGGTGACCACTGACTTCAAGTGTTTGCTCACAATGCTAGCCTAGTAGCCTCAGTTCTAAACCAAAGAAGCAAAAATGGGGTACTGAAATATTTTTGCTGAACTATTCCTTTAAGGAACCAAAAGCAGTTCTTTCGCCAAATAACCTTTTTTCTGCACCTTTATTATTAAAGGTGTGTATATGAATTTCATCAACGCTGTCGCAACAATGTGCAACTGTGTCTTCACTAGGAGAGAGAGAAAAAAAGGCCTGAGCCTGACATAACAACTGTTTAGGGAAGACGTTTTGTCCAACAGACTATTTACCAGCGTCAGAGGGGGTATCCATTCCCTGTCACAGCCGTCATACATCTCAGGGGCGAGAGAGAGAGATTGCAGCCCAATTACCGGCTGATATCTAATCAATACGCTGCTTATTCGTAGAGCAGGAAGTAAAGGAGTGGACCCCTGGGAGATGGAGTTCAAATTACTCCTCTGTCAATGCAGGATGCAGCAAATGATGGCAGAGCGTGCAGAGGAAGGGCAGAGAGAATGGAAGCATAGGAGAGAAATCACGAGACTCTTCTTCTAAACAGTTAATGGGGAGTCAGATATACCACAGAAAGAGGTTTGGTTCTGAGAGACTTTTGCAGGGACAGACTGTCTCAGTGGTTTAAATGTTCCAAAGGAATAAACCAAGAGACAAAAGATACAAAACCCCGAGACTTTAATATCTAACAAATTGGAGTTTTGTATTGGGATGTAAAGGAGTGTCCTACTTGATGAACATCTGTGACTGTGAAGAATGCCACGTGTTAAACAGACATATACAAAAACACAATTTTTTTTTCATTTTTATGATATGCTTTCAGGACTGGGGTTAATAATATCAGTAATAGCAGCAGTTGGGAATAATGCATGAGGACATTTTAGAAGGACTCACCTCCAGAGTTGTCCAGGTTAGAAGACTTTGTGTCTGAGCTAGCTTTAGTGTTAGTGAGCACGTTGATGGTTGAAGGATTTGTGTCCTGCAGTGCACTTGAACTATTCGTTCTCATTTCCCCTGACAGGCCATTCCCGAGTTGGATTCAGCTGGAAGTGGCTGCCTTCATGAAGAAATATGGCTGCCCGTTCCCTCTTTCAGGCACCCGCCACACGTGCACACTCATACACAGAGACAGTCATGAGCATTTTTGTAAGGTAACGTGTAGCAGATACTGATGAAAATTTGATTGAACAAATCCTATATCAGGTGGCCCAGAATGGAGTATCCCAGTACAAAAAGCAGTATATTAAATTTAGTTAGAACTAATGGAGTCTAAGGCCCCATTTAAATCTGATTCAGTGGTATTATGTATGACTGAATGTTTTCCAGTGAATTGAAGCGATTTGGACTTCTAGCTCTGGCTTAATCTTGGATAGGCTACATTAAACTTGACTAGCTCAACTGTGAAAAGCATTTGGAATCCATGATTATTCAGATCAGCGCTCAAAACCAAACTGCAGATGTTGATTCTTCTGACTGTCAAACAGTGTAAAGGGTGGCACTGGCAGATTAAGGAGTCTGAACCAATTAAAGAGAAGTTTCAAATCACAACACTAAGCACTAATCAGACTTTTCAGAACCTTACATTTGTATGAACTTCAATGCAGTTGAGACTGAGAGAACAATGGCCTCCTCATCTTCTTAACTGATTGAACGACTTCTATGCACATCGGCCCAACACTGCGCCATGTGTGTTGATGAATTTTCCAAAAAAAATTCATCTACACATCAAAAGTCCCATAAACCCAACACACAAGTGTGATTCTCGAGTTCTGCTAAAAGGAGAACAATGCGCTGTTTTGAAAATCAATTGGTAACACTTCTTAGCTTTTGATGGCACCTAATCCATTCTGGGCTCTTAGAAAGCGAGGGAAAAGATGGGAAAAAAGTCAGAGTGCAGGCAAGAGAATATGCACAAAGCATTGTGTATTCCAAGGACTTTAGTGTCGTGTTGTCTTTTTGCCGATTGGCCTGCGTGGTGTTAAGCTCTTTAGTCCTTTTGGCTAATGAGACGGAGAGAAGAAGGAGGGGGGGATTACAACAGCCAATAGCCATGAGTCTTACTAAGGCATGAATGCAGTTCAATCCAAACACAATATCATGTGTTAGCCGTCTTGGCAGGGACAGCAGATAGTAGGCTTTACCAGAGAGATTGAGCTTACTGAAGAATTTGGTCACAATTATGAGCGCCTTGCTTTTACCTCCATCTTCCGCTGAGCTAGTGGAGGCACCCTGAAGCCTGTTGGAGCTCTGTATATAACTTTTAATTTTGCAGTTGGCCAATCATTGATGGTTAAGAGGGAGGAATTGACTTAGGTGAAAGATAGCTCACACTTGATTTCCTGAAGTCATAAAAATAACAGAAGGTTCTTAACTATCCATAAAATCTTGCGAGGGGAGATGGGGAAATTAATTAAATTAGCGCACTCATGGCCACATGCCTCTCCTTTATGCTTTCCTTGCCTTTTTGGGTGGATGAGTGCGATATTAATAAACCGTCTTAGATATACACTGCTTGGGAAATGGTCTATTATCCATCATGACATTAGGATGTCCCTCTTCAAAAAGGATTTCAGAGGACTTGTCTGTCAAAGGTCTAAGGTAGCACTGACAGGCCTTAACACTGAACAATGAAATTTCACAAGACTTTGGTTCTTCCTAACTCAATGTTTCAGTCACCTTTATTATCATTATTATTAGATTCATTACAATCACGTGGAACTCCTAGGTCATGTAACTCCACCCCCTTCAACCCCCCCATCAAACACACACACATACTCACAGTCACCTTATAAATCTCTTCTTAAAATAAGCTTGCTGGCAGGCTCAAGGGGCGGGGCTTGGTTTAGGAAGCAAGCAGTCTTATTGGCTGGATATGGAGATGTCTTATATGATGATAAATTTCACGCAGGTGTCACCCTCTTGCCTGCAGGTGAGGATTGATGGGATAGAGGAGGGTGATCCATCATCCCGGGCAGGTGGTGCCGTATCGGAATTTCGGAAATCTGTTCCCAATCACACCTACAAGCGGGCAACCACGTAAGAAAACCCCCTCCATTCTACCCCCCATCTGTACGCCGGTACCGGAAATCAATATGAGGCACTCAAGGTCAATGCACTGTTAGAGAGCTCCCTCCAAACCTTGACGGATAGATTGCTCTCAGAGAGAGTGAGCGTGAAGGGGGAATTGACAGTTTCTCTGTGCCGACTGCGGAAGGGACGGTCAGCCTTAAGAAGTGCGTCACAGAGCCAGTTGGTTGTCATTCAAGCTAGAGGCCTCCCCTCAAGGCAGTCTTACTGATGCTGAACTTGAAGTCTATTGGATATCTGATCAAAGTTAAGAAGTGCGTCGTCTTGCTCCTTATTCTTACGGATTAACTAGAAGTCACCTTGCACTGATTTCCTCTGCTGTAGCGTCTGAATTGCATAAAGCTCGACAGCTCTGATTCTTTACTGTAACTTTCCAAAAAGCTCCCTTTACTTACAAAATAAACTAGACCTGTAATCTTAATTGTTTTCAGACCTCAAGATTGACATTTTGGAAAAAAGTTGGATATGGACTATTGAAATTACTTTGATTTTTCTTCGAATTTCGCATAAACTCCATCATCTCTGCCTCTGATGGGCTGGTTGTAACTAGTGGTTAAGGAGTTGCCCTTGTTATTTGAAGGTCATGGGTTTGAATCCCAGAACTGTCAGTGGCACCACTGAGATGCCCTTGAGCAAGTTACCATCCCCACACACTGCTCCCTGGTGCTGCATCACTGGCTGCCCACTGCTTCACTTGGTGAATGAATTAAAAGCAAAGAAGAATTTCACACTGTTCACTCTGGGTCCCATGCTGTAGTGTGTTCATGTGTGACAAAAATGGCCACTTTACAATTTGCACCCTGTGTGGACCGCTCAATGAGATAAAGAGAAAACACTTGTGCGTTATATACTGGACTTGAGCTAAATAAACTGAAAACCATCTAATTTCCACCTAATTTATACTTACATGCACATAAGAAAGAGTACAACTGTCCTTCCACCTCACAACATAACATACACGCTCCTTTCAGTGTGAAACACACTGGGATCCATCACTGTCACGTGGCTTCTGCAGGCATCATGAGAGCAGTGCAGTGTTCTCTGTGCAGGACATATCCATCAAGAAAGAGGCACTGCATTACTTCTAATTATGCCCAGTACAACACCAAGGTCAACCTCATGAACACACGACCTGTCAGCCTCATGACGAGAAGCTCACACCAGCTCAGGCTCCTCACACACCTTCGTATTAAACATGGTGCTTTGGTTGCTCCCCACTTTCTAGAAGGTGACCTCAAGAGCAGAATAATACCTTCTTATCACTTTTGGTATACACCAAGTCTATTAATCCCCAGCCCTTTTTAATGGATTTATAACTGCACCTAAAATGCTAATATGCCCAGTCCTGCCTTGTCCAATACCATCACTTTCAGCTCAAATGGACACAGACAGTAGGACCAGCACTTAACTCATATCACAGGTTTTGTTTAGCCAACTCACTTTAACTTTGCAGATATTCTGAAAAATCCATGCACTGTGTAAAAATGGATTATTCATGGGCTCATGCTAGTGTTACGGGTCTCTGGATGTTTCAGTATCTACTGGATGATTCTTTGGAATTCTTTGCCATGTGGAAAACCACGTTGATACATTAATATATCAAGTATAAGAAGTAAAGTGAAGTGAAATTATGTTATACTGTCACAAAGTTAAAGGTAAACCCTGAAGGTTAACATTCAAGTACAGTATAACTGAGTATCATTTTAAATGTAGTTACTGAAGAACAAGACCTAGAAAGTTCTTCAAGAGGTCCAAGAGGTTTGTGAACTGATAAAACACAGATGAAACACCAAAAACAGGTGAAAAATGTCTTTTAGGTTAAGTGATGATTTGATATAAACATGGTTGAAGAACGTTCAGATTCTTCAGACACCCCATTAAACAGTTTTTCCTGATACCAAATGATGGCAAAGATGGCAGAGCTATTAATATGACATCTTTCATTTACCAGAGCAAAGACCAGGAGATTTGTGAGATTAAGGTTTAAAGAAAACTCTTCAGTGGTCAAGAATTGGTAATCAACATGAGGGTATTGTTGGAGAGAAAAAGGAGAAAAATCATGGTTCGAGAATTATATAAATACATTATACAGTATTTCCTGTGGTGTTTATAGTGTGTGTGGATGAAACTGGACAATTTTCTGCTCCAGTGGCTTGTTTAG
Organism: Brachypetersius gabonensis; assembly: GCA_037577145.1. Classification (NCBI taxonomy): domain Eukaryota; kingdom Metazoa; phylum Chordata; class Actinopteri; order Characiformes; family Alestidae; genus Brachypetersius; species Brachypetersius gabonensis. Next base: position 11,408,994 of record JBBJLR010000133.1, read on the forward strand.
TGCAGGCTAAAATAATGTCCATTTAAATGGATGTAATTATACACCATCTTTGCCATTCACTTCTACGCCTGTGCTGCATAAATACAAAAATAAATAGAGGTTGAGTTTTTGAGGTCCTTGAACAGTGCATTAACAAATTGCTCAAAGTCAACTTTAAAGTTCCCTCTGGTCAGGTTCTGTACAATATAGTCTACAAGCTGTTAAATGAAAAGCTGCATCTTTCTCTCAAAACACACTGAAGACAAACAGACGAACTGTGGTGGTCTCTTCATTGACGTGTGATATTTTGAAACAGCTGGGAATTAAATCTTACATTGATTTCAATGTAAAAAAAAAAATTTAAAGTTCAAGTGTCACTTTTAATTCATTTAGCAGGTTTTGTCACATTCAACACATTAGGTCATGTTTCTTATAATAAAGCAGTAACTGGAGAAGCACAAGACCTTCAGTTCATCTAATAGCTTAATCAGCTGGAATCATCATAATGTGACAGATATAATTACGCCACTTCTCTCTGAGGGAAGAAATGAGGGGGTGTCCACACCATTGTTTTGATAGAACAGAAGTAATCAAATGTTTGGTAACATTGTCTACATCACGTAATACATTGTAAACGTTTATGACATACATCATACATTACACTGACATTAGCTTGTATCACTTACATTGTTATCGCTATCAAGTAAGAGTGGATGAATTTGCATTCAGTAAGATCTATTGTATCTCTTTATGATGCTCTATTCTATGGCATATACTGATTTTATACATGTTTGGTTTAAAACAGGAATTCCAATATTATAGGAATTCCAAGTGTCTGCTATATTTGAACGGATAATAGAATACATGATGAAATGTAATGGATTTATATGCCCTTAAGACTCACATAAATATATGCACATAAAAACTGTGAGATTTCAGCCATTTTGCAATGTGCAGCATGCATTTAATAAACTTGGACATGACATGTATGTAGATAATGCACTGATAACATCTACTGAATCACAGGCTATGAGTCATTATACCTTAATAAACATCATCAGCATGTGTCATCCATATGTGTCACTATATCATGATCCATGTCATAATGCATTCCCACTGATTGGTTACTATATATGGGCTGTAGCAGCAGTCGCATTCTGAGATGGTCATCCTATTGTTCTGACACTGTCAGAATTTTGCCACAGGCCATCTTTGAACCTCACTCACAGTGCAAAAAAGTCCATCCTTTTGATGCTCAAACAAAGATAACTTCACAAGTCCACCATTATTTTATAAAATAACAATAAGTGCATATGATATATTGTTCAGGCTCATTACAGGGACTATAAATGCAGTTGTCAGCTTTGTGAATACAGGACAAACATTTTTATCCAATTCAACAACTCTTACTGTTGTTATATGCTTTTATTTTTATTGCCTTGTAAACAATTTGGGAAAGTCTGTGAAAGGTATACAAAAATGGCATTTTAAACATAATTATCAAAATAATAATGATCATAATGCTAATTATCATAATTATTGTTATTGTTGCTCGTTATTTTTTTATTTTTTTATTTTTTTATTATTATTATTATCTTGTTGTTTTTGTTAATAAAAAAATTAAAATAATAATAATTTTTATGGTTATTATTGTTATTATTACTGTTTAGCTGACATATCTAAATCTGAATAATAATCTGGAAATGAAACTTTCATCGATTGTGTAAGCTATAGCTTTAGTAGTATATAAACTCTTGACGTATTTTAGTATTAAGAATAAATTTACAGAAATTTCAAACTGAGCTCACTTCACTCTCAGTAGGTGAGAACACAAGGGTTATAAAGTTGTAATCCATAAACTATTCAAACAGGCCATTGGTACTGTGGGCTACTCCAAAAGGGGGAAGAGAGCCTGGCTTCTTTAATAATCATCTGAAAGTAATTAACTGCATATATCAATGGTGGGGCTGTCATATTTGTGTCCATTGGAGCGTGAGTGGTACTAATTCTGAGTTGGTCACTGTAAAAAGCCACGCTAGAGAAGGCAAAGCTTTGATTACGCTCAGAGGCCTCCACTTTCAGTCTTTACTGCAGAGCCACTGCACTCAGATCAGCTATTAAGATAAACTGGCCAACTCAATTCAGCTTAATGCCTGATGAGAAACTGCGCTCCAAACAGTCGTGGATTTGCATTCTTAAAAAATTCATTAAATTACTACTTTTATAGACTTTTGGTTTTAACATTATTTGATGGAATTGAACTATGTGATTTGCATATTATCCAGCGCATGAAAATTCCTGCCCAGCTGCCATGCAGGAGAGGAGAGTATTTGCATTTCATTTCAGAAAATCATGCCCTGATAAAGGGAAAGAAAATAATATTCAATATATAACAACTGCAAGTAACTATTAAAGTCATAAATAGTAATAAAATAATAATTAAGAATAAATGCAATTTTTAAATTATTTTTTTCCTCAATCAGGGGTTTTTAATAACATACAAAAAAAAATTATTATTCCCGTAAAAATGGTCAGAGCAGGACCGATCAGCCAGATTGCAGAGAACAAAGAGAAGTAATTCCTTTCAATTCTTTTCTCCAGAAAACAGTCGCAGTTGTGAATAAAGGTGCATCCTGCACTCCTGACTCAGTTAAATTAACACATTGAGAATGAGCGGAGGACAAGAGCACTCTGTTCTCATTAGAAATGAGGGAGTCTACAGTACAGTCATACTTCACTGTCAGCACACTCCTATTCATAGCATATGTTTGGGAGCGAGGCTCGGGGAGGGTCCGGCACAAACCCACCATACACACGCCTGCATTAGCTCAGTATAAAGGGCAAAGCAGGCAGAAAACTTTAGCTAATATTAATGGCATCAATCTCGGCATGGAGACATCATTAAAAGTGACAACAGCTTCCAAGGAAGCCTCCAAGTTTCCTTAGACTTTCTCTCATTAGTGATTCTTTTACAGAGACATCCTGATGGAGTTAACATGCATGTGTCCTTACTGATATCCGTCTTTAATATAAGGTGAGGGAACACCACATCCAAAACCAAAGGTCTGTACTTTAGCATATAGCATTATAAAATGCCTTCCCTAATACAGGGGTTCTCAAACTTTATACTCAAAGGTCCAAATCTAATTTCTAGATAAGGTCAAAGGTCCCGGACGACGAGTGACAAGCAAATCTCTTTTATTAAATTTGCTTGCAACCAAAAGAAATGGTGCTGTTTGCCTATAATTGTTTGCATGTGAACCTAATCAACTCTCTGTTTTGACAGTAAAGTGTAATGCACTGTAGTTTTAAGAAAAGATTTAACAATAACCTTGATTAACTCAATTACTTTAATAACTCAACAAAGTGGCGAAGGGACATAAGGGACATAAGTGAATATTATAATGATGGGTACTTCGCTCACTCGTGCTCGCAGGACTGGACATGAATATCCGTTAGCCTTAGCGGATTTGCTAATGTGGATGTTAAGACTGAGAACTGAAGTGCCCTAACGTTGCTTCATACGTGCGCCGACTGACAACGTTGATGTCGATTATTCCCAGGACAGATTCGCCGTAAAAATCTAAAATGTGTTATATTTTACTAAACGAATCGTTTATTGAAACATACACTTAATTGCGCTGCGTAAATGCATTCCTAATATGATGTGTGGACTGGGTCCGGAATTACTTACAGTTCGGTCCGGATACAGACCTGGGTCCGGAATTACTTACAGTTCGGTCCGGATACAGACTTGGGTCCGGACTTTGAAAATCACTGCTCTAATAGCTTCTACTTTAGCACATAAAATATATCTTCTACTGACATATTCCTGGATTCCTTGAAAGGCTCTCAAAGCTGTTTTAAGATGCTATAAAACTATGCATCTAAACCACAGTTAGATTGAAACAAGTGACTTGAGTTGCAAATTATGATTACGAAGCATTCTGTAACTCTGACGAAGAAGCATTGGTCCCCGCAGTCAACACACGCACCACACAAGGCACTTTTCATAATAGCTCTCTACATAATGGATTATGTAGGTCAGTTGAAAGGTGGTGTATTTTTCATAATCAGTTTTAGCTGGGTGGCTTATTCTTTTTTTGTTCTGTCAAATGCAAAAAAGGACAGAAATCAGAAATAATAAGCTTAACCTTGACCCACAGTGTCTCATGCACTTCCTTAGAAAGTTCTTTACTGGATTCCTAGGAGATGTTACAAATGTGTGCAGCTTTTTTAGAGAACAGTGCTCATGCAAGCCGAGCAGTGCCTAAACACAGTCAGTGACACCCAGGAAAATCTACACTTTCCCTCCAGAACATCTGTCTGAAGCTGTCAATTATTATAAGGAAATTCGGCCATTTCTTCTAAAATTCCACATAATTTAACTGCTGTGATGTGAAACAAAAATGGTTTCAAAGTTGTTTAATAATCTCAAATAGTGGATTGCCTTTAGACCAGAGTTTTTATTTGTAATGCTGCTAATAGTAAAATATTATTTTCAAAATCATTTAAATACATATTATTTTGTGTTTGGGTACCATATGTCCTTACAGGACCCTGTGTGAACACCTCCGCCATGAATGTATTTAAAAATACATTTTATCCTTGAACCTTACTGTAAAATGCAGACCAGTGTCTCAGGCATCAGGCAATGTATCCTTAATCATTTCAGAAATCATACTTTAATAGGTTTCTGAGAAGTATTAACAGCAAATAGGTTTCTTGCTCAGCACATTTCTATAGAATGGCACATTTTAAACCAAACCCCTGAAAGAATTGTGTGGAAATTTGGTAGCATTCTCCTTTAATGCAACAGAACATTCTAAATTTCGCTGACAGGTATAATCATAGAGCCTGATATGAAGGTGTTAGATCTTGTTCATATCATTTAAATCTACTGCTGATCCGGTTTACATAACATTAAAGAGTCTAGAACATATGGAGCCTTTATTCTCCCCACAGCAAGGTTTACAGCACCAAATAAAAGCACAAGTATATGATTTTTATGACACAGGAGATTACCAAAGCTTTTTCATGGCACCCTGGTGGCAGAGAACATAAATGTGACAATAAGGAATAGCAGCGTGGATCGCCATAGTGCACACACCCAGAGCAGAATGTTGTTAAATATATTGATCGAGTGTGTTGTGTAGTACGTAGGATCTTCTACTTGGGTAAAACATCTGTGTATAGATGCCTGCAAGATATTTAAAAAAGAGTATATAATTAATACTATGACCATCAAATGGAATTATATTTTAAAAGACTTCTCATCAGTAGTTACAGAAAAGGTTCATAACTGTTTTCAAAACAGATCAATAAACAACATATGTCCAGAACCTTTCAGTACCAAGTAAAAGTCTCCACCTCAGGCTTCAGTGGAACAATAAAAATGACTCCTAGAATATTTCTCTTTGACCTTCACATCATTGTTGAACAAGTTAAACTAACAGTCTTCTTTAATACTGTTTCAACTGCTGTTTCTCCTTCCTGCACCTGACACTCCCCCCTGTTACCTCTCCTAGGAGTCTGTAAAATATTGATAAGTGTGATCAGCTGGTAGTGGAGTGGTTCTGGCTGGGCTTCAGCGGGAGTATTAATGCTGAACAGTGTGTCTGGCACAGTTCCAAGAACACGGTCAGCCCCTCACTGAGCGGACCACATGTTACATCTCACTGAGCCATCACTGATACGTCAGGCTCAACAGCCAGAATACATAAGAACTAAGACACGCACACACATAGCAATACACACATACACTCTTGTGTTGCCATTGTCTGAACTGATGGATCACTGTAGCTGATTGATCTTATTTTTACACAACTCTGACTAGTTTTTTGATACATTTACTTCAAGTGAAACATAAAATGTATGCAAAAGACCATTTTCCAGCAATCTGTCCCCAGTATGTTTTCCTCTCATTACAGGGACTTTTATAATATATTGTTATCATCACTAACAGAACAAAATTGCCATTTAAATATATGATTTAAAAATGGCAGATACTTAAAATTTTTGCAAAATGTAATGAAAAAGAAATTATTTGGGGAATAAAAATCTCATTCCATTTTTTTTCTCATCCTGTAATGTTTTTGGAGATGTGATATTTTGTATTTTATATGTGATATTTTGTTTTGACAGTGATGTTATACTGCTGTTTGTAATGATAGATGTAATGTACTATATTCTTATTTTACAGTTTACACATTTGCCTCAGGAGTGTATACACTGTTGTATACACTGGTTGCACTGTTGACTATTTATTGTATTGTAATTTACATTGTACCATACTGTCTTATTTAACTCTACTATGCATAGTCTGCGTCTTGGTCACTTGTGTTAACACAATGTGTGTATGCTGCTGGAGCAACATCGTTCCTTTTCAGGCCTCTCTCTCTTTTTTCTTCACTGATATTTTTATAGAAAGTAAAGACATGCATACATGCAGGTACACACACCTTCGATTTGTGCTGCTGCTGTCACGTTTAAGGATTTTGAGAGGTTCTCTCGTTTGACCACTGCTGACAATTGAGGCTCCTTTGCTGTTTTACTGCTATCGTCAATTCCGAGATACATAACAAAGCTTCATATCAGATTTCCCCTCCAGGCCACATTCGGTCCCCATCAGGACCTATTACATCTACAACTTCTGTAATGTTTAGCAGCATCGTTTTCAACATCAGTCCACACATGCAGTCTAGACGGAACTAAACAAGAGTCATCAAAAAGGAAACTTTTAAAAGCCGGAGGGTGAGCACTCACCTCTTTAACTACATTAGACAGACCAGCTCTGCAGAAAAAACAGGATTCGCCCCAAGGCCACTTTAATGCAGGTCATTCCTCACTCGTAATTAACTTCAGCACTCATAATCTGCACTTAGGTGCAAAATATCAGCAATGCTGAAGCTGGTCCGCTCTGCTGGGCCTCAGACTTTCACCCAGGTGTCAAACTGTGTTCAAATTTCAATGAGCAACAGCACACGCTTCAGCACCTCCCAAAACATAATGTCTCCTTATTAATCTCAATAAACATAGTATGCCAGTATTGCAGTTCATAGATCAAAAAAGCCTGATATTGCAATTCATATCTACATGTTAGTTTTATTCATGTCGTGATTTAAGAGCATATTTCTGTGAAATGTCGTGATCTTGATTGCATCGTTGTCATCAAATGTCAGTAATGGATAGAGAAAGGCAGGCATTAACCATACAAGTTCTCATTTTTTCTGTGTTTTTTCCCCCCTCTGGTTATCTATAAGAAATGTTCTTTCAAGTCCCACAGTGGTCTTATCTATTTGTGTGCAGTATGTATTTGGGGGGAAAAAACATTCCATGTAAGCAAAGGGAAGATGTCAGCAGTTTTTAGACCCCCCCCCCTCCACCCCCGACACTCTATTTCTCTCTTTCTCTCTCCTGAATAAGTCACAGAATAAAGTACGTAGACTGAGTTAAGCTGTTCTTTGCTAGATGAACATATTTATCACCATAGTTCCGTATTCTAGGGCTCCCATATTGCCAGTGCCAACTGTTTTCCCCTGTTCTACTTTTAAACCTGCTTTTTAAAGCCACATAGGTCATAACTGTCAATCTTACTGTGCTAATATTGTGTAGAAATATGGTATGGCATATGGTGCCAAAATAGGCTATGTTGTACATAAGATACCTAAACACCACAGCTTCATGTGCACAATACAATCAAAACTGAATGACGGCTCCCAAGGGCCTCTGGCCTTATCATCAGACTGCAAGTTCACAGCCACCCAAGGCTGGGAGTCTGAAAGAGCATAAATGGCCTGGCTCTCGGCAGATGGTTTGGGTGGCCCTCCCTCTCCCCCACCACTCAGAACAATCCTAGTCAGTGTTAGCTGACTTACCAGAATTAGCAGTTAGCATTCATCCCAAGCACACTAAGCTCATTGAGACCAATGATGTGCGTTAGAGACAGTGTGAACAGATGTGGTGGCTGATTTCACATGACCTCCTACTGTTCATATTGTGTAACCAGAGGAAGCTAAGCTGCCCCCTTTGCGACTACTTCTGCTCTCCTGTTGGAACATTGCTGTGAGATTTGACTGCATACAATGTTCTCCACACCCTATATCATAGAGATGTGGATTTAGCATGCAATTTAACAGCATCTTGATGGCAATTATTTCTTTTCTTTCATTTCAAACATGAGGTATTTGTTGCTTAAGTCATTAGAGAACTCTGTACAGTGCTTCCTGTCCCATTTATATTCACATATTTGCTGCTCTTTGTTGTCATTGGATTTTGTATTAATTTGTGTTTTCACACAGTCACACTGTATTTAAAGTTTTATTTTTTATTTCTCAAAACCCATTTATTTCCCAAACCCCTTATTTCCTGTACAAGTGAGTGTGGAGGTGTTGGTAAATTTAGTTAGTACTGTTCTTAGTACTGACAGACATGTTTACAGTTTCGAAGAGAAACCACCACAATTACATTTATATGGCTTTCTATCATGTGCGGCTGTGAACTGTAAAGCACTTATAAGAACAAATTAAACCCCTCAAGTAACAGCTGACATTACTGTACCTGCCAATTCCACTACAGAAATTAACATGTACGTTCAGTTTAAGCTGAGAGATACAACAAAAAGAAAAGTAACCACTCGAAATAATCCAAATATTCTTATATTTACAGAAGTTGTATGTGTGAGGATCTTAGCAGTATTTAAAGGAACAACTAATCCCGCAGCACTTGAACTCTCACAGCGGTGATCAGGATGCTAATAGTGGAGCTAATGATACTCATATAATGCTAAATGCCTCAGCAGAGGTCATTCTGGAGGATAGAACGCTTAGCAGCCAATCATGCGTCCTCTTTAGGACCAGGAGGAGCCAAAAGCAGCTAATCTCAGAACTGGGGGGGATTAGGCCATAATATTATTGCGTTGTTTGATGAGGGATTAAACACAGAAAATCCAGTTCTTCATATGGGATTCCTCATTTGAGATAGCACACACACTCAGCTCGGATGCTAGCTGGAAAGTTTGCCTCGGCCCAACCCCCTCGCTATTTCTTCTGCACACACACATTCAAACAGCCATGAGTGTGAACTCGTCTAAATGTATCAATATTTGGCAAAAGCACTGTTAAATATTTAAAGTGGAATCATAAGGAGCATGAAAAGGTCATAAAAATGAATTCATAATGATCACACATCAGGATCAGGAAACATTGAACACATCAGGAAACAAGAATAACATAAGATC
>JBBJLR010000133.1:11440561-11462476 GCA_037577145.1 Brachypetersius gabonensis
TGTGTGTGTGTGTGTGTGTGTGTGTGTGTGTGTGTGTGTGTGTGTGTGTGTGTGTGTGTGTGTGTGTGTGTTTCGTGATTTAAGTGAAAGTCATACAGTGTAGAGGCGAGAAAAGAAGTGGTGGTTGAGATTTGATCATCGCACATAATAGATTTGCCAGGCCCACCGGAGGAGGCTCTTGTTGGATGAGAGGCATGAAAGGTTGTCAGTGTTATAGAGGGGGGCGATAAAGGCACAACACAATCAGCTCAGAGTGCACTTAACTAAAACTAATCGATTAGTGGGGGGCTCTCTACGCAGCACCCCACAGCCCATCTGTCAAATCACATCATCCCTCCGACTTATCCCAGCCGCATCACCACTTGTCAGCATGATACCTACTTTCGTGCGTGTGTGCGCATGTGTGTTGGAGAAAGCCCTTTTGATATGGCTCACCAGGACACTTCATTAGGCTCTGACAGCCTGGTTAATACTCCACTCTCTGAGAGGCTCATCTTCAGCTCATAAACACGGCACACACGCACACGCACAAACTCTCCTGACTTTCCTGCAGTAGGCTGAGATTTGTCCACAGAATACAACAGTCGTCCATTAAACACCTTCAAAACAAATGCCATCTGATAATTAGAGGGAGAAAAAGAGAGAGAGAGAAAGAGAGAGAGAGAGAGAGAGGGATGCCATTCTTCATTTGTTGCATGTTTCTAGGCTGTGTAATTTAATCTGGTTAATTGAATGCTTCAATAATTCTAGGAAGATTATACTCTCACAAAGTGCCATTTTAAGGTCGGGGTTAAGTAAGGCCAATTATCTATTTGTCAAATACATAAAGCTCTCATCTAATTTCCTCTCTTTGTAATTGACTGTGGTATAAAAAACAGAGCCCATAATAAGATTTATTGGCTAATAAGATCTATCTCTGCTGTGACAAACAGGCAAGGCAAATATTATCTTAAAGTAAAGGATAAATCAGGATTATCTAGAATGACACTCAGCATCCGCGAAAGCTGATTTTCACGCAAGACTCACCCCAAGCTGACAAACACAAGCAAATGTGTTATCTAAACTTCAAATAACACACTCCTTTCGACTGTGTGGAACAGGTAACTCCTCTTCTTTAATGAGTTCTGCCTTCACCTCCTATTGCTGATTTAATCACGGGTAAGAGTGCGGACTGGAATGATTGGAATAACACTGGAGACAGAGATTAGCCTCTAAATAGTGTGACTGACACTCAAGCTGTATTATTGTCCAACTTCACAAAGAATCAGTGAGAAATTTCACTGTTTTGAAAAAAATAAATAGCCAATAAATAATAATAAAAATAATAATGATCTGCAACAAAACATAGCAAACCATCTGTTTGTTTGGGGCTTTTATTCTTTTTCTTTTTTTGCACCCCTACACTGAAAATATTACTTCATTAGACGAAGTATGAAGTCAGTCTGGTTTTAAAATATGCACTGTGGGAAATGCTACTCCTGACAGACTTCACACTGGAGGACTGCTAGTTCTAATTAAGCCTCACACTGTTCTCATTCCAACTGCAGCTGACAATTAGCACAATATGTGGCCCCATTAGGGCCACTGCGATGCGGGGCATTCTGTCTGATGACGGCCTGCCAATCCCTGCAGGAAACCAATATCTCTAACAGTACCCAGCAATCAGGAACACTGCAGAAGGAGCAGTCGCTTAAATATGAGGCTGACCTTTGACCTCACATTCCGCAGGATACGAATGGAGTTCGGTGAAACTGAGCGATACTGATCTCGTTTAGGTTACTTCACTTGGACAGCTGCAGTCGAATAAAATAACCACAGTTTTGGCTCCCCACAGGGTTATTTATTTTTAAATCTGTATAAAAACGGGGGTGGAAACAATGACACTAACATACCCAGCAATCAGAAACACTATGAATAAGCCGTCATTAAAACTAGAGGCTGGCCTCTGACCTCACGTTTCATGAGTTTAAAGAGCTGGCTGTGGCTTGTGGACAGCTGTGGTTACATAAAGTAAGGGACAGTTTGGCCTCTTTTAGCCCTCTAAAGCCATGGCTCCTTTGTTTTTCATCCATGTAACACGTAAATCAGCCTCTGCTTAAATCTGTCTTCTCAGCTTTCTGTCTCTTTTTGCCTTTTCTAAAGTCGTGAAAACAACAGTGACTTTTTTGGATATTTTCCTGTCATGGCTGCTCACTCGCAGGTCCGTGAAGGCCATGAGGGAATGTGACTTGAGAGTGTTTTGATGGGCAGAGGGAGGGAGAGGGACACTGCTCATTTCAGGACAGAGTCTTCTGTCACAGAGGATTCTCTCAAACCGCTCTCCCCACGATGGTGACCGACAGAGAGGGAGAAATTTCCGACCGCTGTGTGTGCGTGGTGATGACACGAGCGAGGCTGACGCACTTCAGCAAGCCCTCTGCCCTGAAGGGAGTGGGGGGCTGCCGCTGAGGCTCATCAGGCCCGAGACCCCAACTGGTCCCGCCGCTTATTTCCCATCATACCTGATTCCGGCGCTGCTCTTCCGTCTGCCTGATGTTCTCGCCCTCAAACCCTTCAGTTGCCGTGATTGAACGGGACAGTGGGCGAGCGAGCCTGACTGTTCTTTTTGACTTTGGTGCGGCCCGAGCAGGCCTTTCACAACGACGGCTGGCCTCTGGGCTGAGTCAGTCATCAGAGTGGCATGCCTGTCAGATCAAGCAGGGCCTGGCAGTGTGATCAGCACCGCAGCAGCCAAAGAGACAGAGGATGAGGCCTGAGCCGCACTGACAGGGAATATGTTCACACAATTGGCAAGCTGGTGGCAACTGAGTGACTGCGACTTCAAGTGGCAGCACGTAACGAAAGCGGCACGGCAGGCAGTCAGTCAGTCAGTCAGTGCAGCAGCGAAGGCACAGGGGGTGTGGGGGGGGGGGGGGTCTAAAACCTGAAAACAGGGCTGCTTATCACAAACCCAGTGCATCCACAATCTCAGTCTGTTGTGTGAATTGTACTGTGAACTAAGTGTAAAAATAACCACCCTAAATGTAGTTGCTGCTGATTTTTTGTTGTTTGTTTTTCTGCAAAACTTTGTTGTTTGAAGCTGCCATGTTCATGTTGGAAATGTGACGCATGGCCCACACTTTCAGAGATAAAAGAGAGAACAGATAAAAGTAAGTGATGCATCATGAGTGCAAAAGAATCGACATCTAAACTGTATGTCCTGTAAATTGTTGCAAGACATCACTTTATGTTAGTGCATAGCATCACTGTGCAAAGAAAGTCCTGTATATGTGTTTTTATTTATTATTATTATCCCACAGAATTTGAAAACATCAGCCACATTTTACACTGAGCAAAACGTACATAATGAATGGGCCGACATAAATCATTCATGATGACTCAGAATTAAATGTTTTTACTTGCATTAAAAATTAAGTAAAGTTAAAAATGTTTTCCTTGTCCTGAAAAAAACTTTAGGAGATTCCGTTTGTGACAGCAACATTATTAATACCCTCTAATCATGCAACACAACTATTGTTTTCCAGACACTTAAAGGGAACAAAATAATGTCAAATTCCCTGAAAATTAGGCCAGGGCTTGTGCCCTGCTAGGACCCCTCACTGGTTAAGTGTATATTTGGCACAAACAGGTTTTCCTGTAAACCAAGCGAACCTATAGTGTGGTGTGAAGCCCAACCACTGCATAAGGACTGTGCTATCATTTGATTTAACAATCGAGCATTTTCAAGCCTTTTCCAGCTCCATTTTCTCAATTAAGGCCTACATTTTTGGAATACTTTAACAAACAGAGTAGGCATGGGGGAGAATAATGAATAATCATTAGCAAAAGGTCCACAAATTATTGATGTAAAATAAGCAATGATATTTTTCCGTCTGTGCAATTTATTGCCATTAACAAGTAACTTGCAATCCAATAAATGTCAGCATTGCTTTCAGTTAATTAAAGGAATAGATATTATATAGTAATGCAGGGTGGCGCTTAGATCCCAATTGCCACAGACTGCAATTTACTGTCTGAGCTTTATTTGAAGGGAACCACAAATAATGGCCATTAAGCTGTCAGCCAATGGACAGGAGATCACATTAATGAAATTAGATAAGCTGAGCTGGTGATATACACGGCAATCCCACTGAAGAGACGGAGAGTTTTTGTTTAAAAAGCTTCAGACGCTTTTAATAATACAAAACAATGTATGGTTGTTCAAACATTAAGAGAATAGAAGAATTAAAATGTCAGTAAAAGTCCTGCTATGTTGCTGCCTCTCAACATAGTACCTTTTGTTATGTAGTACACTGGAGTATGTGTGTATTCGTCTGTGGGGGGGTGTCCTGTCAATGATCGTTAAGTGGTCATTTAGCTATAAATCTGAACACTGGGATCATTCCAGATTCTTTCATTCATATGAAATATAAAGCGTCTATAAATTCCCAAATGCTCTTGTCAACAACTCTCATACATGTCGTAGTGCCTCTCAGCAGCGAACTAATAAACAGTGGCCACCACCGATGCTAAGTGATTTTTGGCTTGCAGTTTACTGTGTGCTTTTTCTTTCCTTTTTACTTAACATAACTTGCTTTCTTAATATGACTCCCAATCAATCAGCAGAGGTAAAAATCCAGGTTTCTGCACAGAAACATTCAGAATAACAATTCACTGATGTGAAGAAAGGTTGAGTTGCAATAGTCCGGCTGTAAAGTGTGTTTGTGTGTGTGTTTTCTCCTCACGCTGAGGTGCTCAGTCAGGCTTCAGTGTGGGAGCAGAGCACCGTCCGCCCTGTCTGTCCCTATCAGTGTGGACACAACCTCGCATCTGTGTGTGTGTGTGTGTGTGTGTGTGTGTGTGTGTGTGTGTGTGTGTGTGTGTGCCCCCCGGGCAGAGTGCCATGGCTGCCACTAAATTAGTGATTAGGGACCCTCTCCTCCGCTGCTCTCTCCAGAGAGGCGGCCCACACGCCGGGCGGCCGTGTCCACAGCTGTCACCGTGTCACTCCAACTTTCTCCTGCGTCCCACAAACTTTCGTCAGTCGCGCGCCGTCAAAGCTGTTGGACAGATACCGTTGTAACTGCGGCGGTGACGGCAAAGCCCCGCCCATCGCTGTCAAAGAGTCCAATCAGAGAGAGAGAAGGCAAGCGCGTGGAAGGTTCGATAAGCTCGACGCGCCTTCTCCGTCTCGTTCAGCCAAAAACTTTATCCTCCGAAAATGCAGGACCTTACGAGTGTGCACCTCAGGTAGGTAGCACATATATATATATATATATATAATACTGTGCAAAAGTCTGTGACACCTGAAAAATATGCTCAAAATCTGTTTACTACAGGGGCAGTAGTGTTGAGTTAGTGTTAAAACACTTAGATTACAACAAATACAAACAGCATTAATGCAGTAAATGGTGGTTTCATGCAAGGCAAAGTGTTCGCTTAACCATTTCCGGACCTCTTTCCAGTTTTACTTGCAGCTCCATCAAATATCTGGTTTGGCTCTTTTTACTTCAGTAGATTAAACTGGGTGTGTTGATTATGGAATTTTATTCGTTCACCCAGTGACTGGAGGCACTTAGCAGAAACCTGAAACCAAACCTGTGTTCTTCTAACCAGCTCACAAAATATTGACAACTTTTTACTGCTTGCTTGTTTGTTTGCATTTATCGTAATATTCAGCTGTGTTTTTGCTGGCAGAAAGAAAGTGCCTAAGACTCTTGCACAATACATATATATATAATTATTATAATTATTATATATAATTATTATATATAATAATATATAATATACGGTGATGCATTCAACACCGGCCAACATCAAAAAGTGCAAATGGATAGTGGCAATCATTATTATTAAATGTATATACTCTAACTGTTCATTATAAAAGGCACACAGACAATACATATACATGTCACTGTTTCTGCTACTAGGTAGCTCAGGTGGAGGTAGCTCAGTGGGTAGGATACGTTCCTTCAGATCAAGAGGTTGTGGGTTCGAATCCTACCTTCAGCACCACCACTGGGTAGACCCTTAACCCCAAGTTACTCCAGGGAGACTGTCCCCTGTAGTTAGGGAATGAAAGTCGCTTTGAATAAAGGCGTCTGCTAAATGCTATAAATGTAAATGTAAATGCTACTAGAAATAGTGCTAGTGCTAGTTCAAAATGCAGTTCAGAATGCATATGACCAGTAATGTGAGTAGATGAGGTGTAGCTCCAGTGAGGGAAGAATGTGTTCATGAGTATGGAGGGTGTAGACCTGATGCTCCGTTCTTCCGTCACATTCACTATGACTCTCTAACACAGAGTAAAATATGAGATTATTGTAATATTTCAGTTGAAAGACCTAAAAAAGGAAATTTTTATATTAACAAAGACATTTCAATTCTCTATATTTGTTTAATGTTTATGAGGGCCTTATTTAAGGATCAGTCTAAGCAGCAGTTTGTTCAGCCTGGTGTGATGAATGAGATAGCTCATCCCTCCTGAACACGAGGTGCCCTGTGATGGAGAGCTAACAGGAGAGTACTATGTCTGGCAGGCAGAACGGGCCTGTCTCACCTAGCCTCCCAGACAAAGCGGGGTAGCTCATCAGCACTGATACACTCTGGCCTGAGACTCTCACAGTTAAGATGGTTTCAGAGATTTGTTTAGGGATTTATCTGCAAAACATTAAGACATTAAGAGGGTTTGGTTTTAGTTATAATAAAAAAATCTGTAACCATGAACCATATTTTTTGCACATTAGTTATAGTAATAAAATCTATTACTGTTTACAGAGTACTGTAAATATTTTCACAGACGAAATTAATGAAAAATGAAAAAAATGAATAAAAGAATTAATGAAAAAATGTGATTTACCCCAGAAATGCTATTTTGTAAGTGAAATGTGATCAACTGTCTCACAATGAAGAAACACTCTTTGCAAGCACATAGTAAATCACATGTTAAACCACATTGGAAGTATTTTTATCGCCTTCTCTGTGAATCAGTGTCTACAAGCCTCTCTTGTTTGCTGAAACAAACATGGGAGACACACCTCAACATTGGACAAGTTGCCAATATTTGTCATGTGATGGTGGGTCCTGTCTCTACTCTGAGATTTTGTCAATACGCGCACATGTTGACATGCTCTCTTCATTCTCCTACATGAAGCAAATCATTGTCA
This sequence comes from Brachypetersius gabonensis, assembly GCA_037577145.1. Classification (NCBI taxonomy): domain Eukaryota; kingdom Metazoa; phylum Chordata; class Actinopteri; order Characiformes; family Alestidae; genus Brachypetersius; species Brachypetersius gabonensis. Next base: position 11,447,707 of record JBBJLR010000133.1, read on the forward strand.
AGTAATTGGTTCCTCTTTCTTGATGAGTCTCCTAGATCCATTACTATTACAATTCTGCACTAAAATCCATAACAACAAAAAACACACCAGTGGTACAATCCTGTCAAAACTGCATGTTTACTGATACTGAACACATGTGAAATGGAACCAGCGTTCTTCAAATCACTGGATGTGTTGCAGAACGTGGAAAAACATCTATAACCTACACCGTGTAATTAAAGGTTTTGCGCTTGCGTTAGACTGAGGGGAATAGACATGTCGGAGTCATTTACAGACATATTCTAGTACAACACTGCCATCTAATGTTTATTCAGAGTCATTGAATTGGAAAATACGTTCCTCAAAAATAAATTCTGTACCTTTTTTTTTTAGAGTCCGTTTTGGACTAACTTAGTTAGTTATCTATTCAATATATTAAAATGTTAAGTTAAAACTAATCAATTCTATTAAGTCTGACCTAAACTTAACCATAATTTCACCTTAAACCAAAGACACAACTTAAATGCAATCCCAAACGTAACTGCTTTCTGAGTGCTCCTCTGAAGAGTTTATCTATAGGGGGCTTTCACAATATGCCCTTCATTTGGAGAGTGCCATCTCCTTTTATGTTTAAATAACAAACATACTGAGTCTTGATGAAAAATCTGAGCTGGCCAAAAGCTGGAGGCAAAGACCATTTGATAGCTGGTGTGAATAAGACAAAAGGTCACACTGACACATAAATGGTTTTATTTTTGTATTGAGGTGAGGCTGAATTTGCCCAGCACTGCCCAGAGAAATGCAGGTGACTTGCAGTTATTGGCAGCATGTTGCTTAAAGAACAATCCCCCGATATCTGGTTAACATTGCCTATTGATCTTCTTTCACCATTTATTGGCAAGACTAATTTATTTACGAACTTGTCATTCCAAATAATTGATTGAGATGTCCTTTTGTTTGAGCTTTAATTATATGCAGGGATAAAAGATTTTCTCATTATTGGCCGTTATCTAATTAGGTCTTTTGTTCTACAGAGGGGGAGTTCAGGGGTCTGGTGGCCGCTGGCCTTGTAGTCATTTGGAGACGACTGAAATGTTTAATTAGGCAGTGTAATGAAATGCAGGAATCGGGCAGGAGAAAGCTTTGACACATACAGAGCAGCTAAAGCAGCCTAATAGATAATCGGGTCATATCCCCCATTGCCACAAACTGAAAGGTGTATTGCTGCTTAAGTCTGGCTGCCAGTGTAAAGAGTAGATTGAGATAGAAACCTGTGTTCACTCAGGACTGGTATATTAAACACCCAACCAGTGATATAAGAGCAATCAGAAAGCACCATTTACACTCTAGCTAAAGGCCTACAGAACAAGAATGGACCAAAACATTTCCAGTTAATAACATTGAGGAATTATTTGTTCTGGTCACTCAGGTACAAATTTCATTGGTTCAGTCCAGACTGGTCTGTGGCACACCTCAATAAAGATATTTTCACAGTAACGGGGCATTTGGCCCATTGTGGTAAAGTATTAATGGTCCACGCCTCTCAGTAGAAATGGTCTCTCAGAGCATTCGTCACAAATTGAGAGTGTGAGCTAACAGAAGAGAAAGCTGATTTCTTGTATTTAACAGGCTGAAAGGGATCAGATCGATGATGCTCTCTGGTCTTTAGATCCTGCTGCGGAAGAGCTGACACAGGGACTTTCCTCTTCCTGTTCTGGGAGACTGTGAATGCTACATTTCATTCTGATATTTGCTTAATGTGTTAATTGATGACCTCTCCATATTCAAATGAATCCACAGGAGATTTGCACTTTAGCACTATCTCAAGCAAGAGTGCTCGGCCAGACCGGGCTCCAGTCTCAAGGCGAGGCATATTTCAAAAAACGTGTTTCAATCATTTAATGCACTTTTATGAAAGTGCTCCCTTTTTTGCCCGTTTAGACTAAGTGGTTTAATCTTTTTCTATCGGTGTGATGCATGGTTGGCTGTGAAACTGCCCTGGCGCTTAATAATGGTAATGACTACATTTCCCTACATCTCCTTCATTAAATCAGAAGGGCCATAAGATTCCCTGCCTGCTCAACACATCCATCAATCGCCCAGCTACTCGCGGCACATTTCAGAGGCACACCCACAGTGAAAGTTGCCAAAACTCTGATTCTTTCTGCAAAAGGTTCCCCACAATTCATTTTCTACTACTAAATCAAATTTAGTATTATCTAAGAGCTTAGAGTGCTTACCTTTTGCACTTTAAGTTCCAGTTTGGGAGGGGAATCTTGGAAAATCTTAATTTTGTAGGCAGCTTTTCCCCCCACACCATTCTTTGTGTTGCATTTTGAATCACATGCTCAAACTGAAATTAAAGCATAACAGAAGAGATGTAGTAGCAAAGTTAGACGGACCCTGCTCTTCTATGAATGAGGTTTTAGGAGAACTGGGCAACAAAAGGCACACAAAGAATGTAGCGTTGGCAGCCCCTTGTCTCTGTTGAGTTAGTCGTCATTTGTAGGGCATATTTCAGAAACGATGTACTGTGAAGACTGTAACTGCATTGTTGCATACGTACTGCTAAATAAGTTTATCCCACCTTAACCCCTCAGACATTATGTAGAAATGCCAATGACAAACACTGACTTAATTAATGCTGACATCCATTGGATTTATAGGTTTATTATAGGTTATTGACACGTAAGGCACATTCACCGCATTTTACATAAAATAAAATTTAAATTGACATATAAAAATATTTGCTGTTTTTCCAGATTCTTACATAGCGGTTGTACAACAAAAACCCATGAAGACAAAGCTGAGTTACATTCTGTGACAAATGAAAGTCCTTTAATCATAAGGGCCTATTTTCTCTAATCCACATCAGATCTAAATCTGAAAACCACTTGGATCAATTCTTGAGTCCAGGTTTAGGATTAGTGTGTCAGAAAGAGGCATAAAACTATGCCAAACTCTTATGGGTCAACTCATAATTACTTTCTACAAAGTTTAATATATTCAAGTGGTAAAGTGCATATCTAAAATACAACAGCGGTCTAGAATACTGTTTCTTGTATGTTTTGCATGTCTTGTGTCTGGATACATGGAGGGTCATCCTGTCCTTTTCCCCAATCAAAAACATGAAACATAAGGAAAACTATGGCATCTGCATCAATGGCATTTTATGAGCATTTTCCTTGTATCTAGATTCCATAGTCCAGATTATGAAAATTGAAAAAAGCCAAGGGTAATACTTCATATTTAGTATTCGAAATCCATTTAAAAGAAATGTTTTTTTCTGAAAGCATGTCATGTGCAACAAAAAAAAAGGCAAAAGAAAACTACAGAATTACTGTCACTCATTCAGTCACACAATCATTTTCAAGCTTCTGTTACTTAAGCTATTCAAACTTAGGTACAAGTGGTTTGATAGCTTAATAATAATAAACTAGAGCATGTTACTCTTCAACCCAGATAATGGTCAAAGGTTATGCCCATCCCTTTTTAAGATGCTCTGATATGATTTCACAGCAAGAAATAAAAGTGCTGGTAAAATGAAACTGCAAGTTAAATTCATTTTAAAAGTTATTTCAGTACATCTGAAATGTACAGATTTATTTTTTTTCCATTTTTTTAATTTTATGCTACATGTTTGATTCCTGATGACAGGCAGTCCACATTCAATCCAAATTAGCTATACAGATCACAACAGTTAGGCTTCTACTCTCCCTTTGCATGTTGAATGCTAGGCAAGCAAAGTCAAGTGTTCCAACATTCATTCCCTTTAACCACTATCAGTATGTTATTTGTTTAATTTCACATTTAGTTCAATTAAATCAACTGAACCGAATGATCACAGGCTGAAGTGGTAGGCTGTTGGTATAAGTTTAGTAATACAAGCTCATGAAACCTGCTGGAGCAAATGGTCTAAAGCACAGCAGAACACGAAGCCTGAAGTGACCTAATGTTACATCAGATGTGCAGTCAGGTTTCGTGAGGTTCTTAGAGCACAACGTTATCCATCTCTGTGAAAACAGTATCAGAGTTCTTCCTCGTCTGCTGCAACTCCTCTTCCTCCTCTGTGCACACCAATCCAATCTCCACAGACTCTCCGTTAACCGTTAACTCTCCATCAGGTGAGTGGTTAGAAGAGCCATCAGAGGGGTCTGGAGAACAGTTAACAGCACCATCAACCATCTTGACCGTGGAAGATCTGCTGTCTGTGTGCTCCAGCACCTGAGGCGTGCTGTAGGCCAGGTCCTGGTGGATGGTGTGACAGCGAGTCAAGTTTTTGGCCTGGTTCTGTGGGCCCTGCTGGCAAGATGAAGGGGAGTGTTCAGGAGGATAGGTGAACGGGCCACAGCCATCAACCGTCTCTCCTCTCCGCAAACGTCTGTTAATCGGACCATCTGAAGCCTATGACCCACACACATAAGAAAAATATTTCAGACAAATTCACTGCCACAGTGTGATGAACTTTTCAAGCTCAGTCTTATTGAAATGATGAGTACCAGGCTTGAATGATCTGTAGAGACAATGGTTCCATCTTGTGGAAAGGTTTTCTTCATTTGCTGTATCCTATACATAATACATAACAGCATGTCAGAATTCAGAAAGATATTAACAGCTGCTGCAATCTGAACTGCTGATGTCCTACTGAAGATTTTCATTAGTTAATCATTAACTATTATTGCAAATACGCTGGGTAACATCTTTCTTTACGAATTACTATTCTCTTGTACTTAAAATTTGAGCATATTTGTAAAAAAGTGAAAAACATCATTTACATGTACTTAAATAAGAACATCTTGTACATCTCTCCTGTACATCTCTGAAACAAGCATCATGCATATGATAAAAGCATGGTGTACACACACTAAAATACCTGTGTGTGAATTGGTCTCTTTCTTGTATCCTTTTGTCAGGACCCTTGTGCTGCTTCCTCCTCTGAACAAGTGAGGGTGCTGCATGAGTATGAACACAGTTTTAATTAATTCATGCATGTTAAGAATTTTGCTTTATGTATAACACACGTGGTTGTGAACTGGTGTATGTTCTCACTTCTTCCAAGAGCTCCTTGGGGCATGCAGAGCTGTTTGACCGAATCAGCTTCTGAATTGGGACCACAGGCTTTCTGTAGAATCTTAAGAATCGCTGTGTTCTGCAAAACAAAGCATTTTTTCACATTTACTAATATTTTAAAGAACTGATTTTAATTTGTTAAAACTTTCAACATTCATTGTGAGAGAAATAAACACTATAACACACTTAGGGCAAATGGCTAATCTTCCTTTTGGCAGATGAACCAAGGAATTCAGTGCTTTAAAGTGTTACCTTGCTTGCAGTCTCCTGAGCACAGTCGAGAGCGGTTCTCCGTCTCTTGTTCCGGAGGTGTGTAAAAGCCCCAGCATGCAGTAGCAGCTCCACCAGAGTCTGGTGCCCTCCCCTCACTGCTTCATGCAAGGCAGTGTTGCCCTGGTTATTAGCCAGGTTTACTGATGCACCACTCTAAATGGAAGGCAGAACAAAGGTCAATTCCCAAACAGCAAAGGTAGGATTTGTTTAATCCAATTTTCTGATATAGCAATATTACATTTAGTGTATGCATTTAGTGCAACAGTGAGAGTACCTCAATCAGGATGGCCACTGTCTGCTCATGTCCCTTTAGGCAGGCTTGGATAAGGGGAGTGTTCCCAAACTGATCTCTTTTATTCAGCTTGGCATTGCATTCTACTAGAGAGTTCACCACCTACACGTGGAGGATTTATAAGGGGTATGCATTAGTACTAATTCTGTGATTCTGCCTTAAGCCCCAAGCATCCTCACTACTTCATGACCTACATCCATTACATAATGTATTATGTCATCAGGGCAAGTAAATGATCTAAGTTGGCTAATTGATATTTTGTGTTGGCAAGAAGCACCTGTATGTGGCTGTTCTGGCAGGCCAGGTGAAGGGGGGTGGCACTTTGTCCATTGCGTGCGTTGATATTAGCTCCATGGCGGATGAGTAAAGAAACCAGTGCTGTGTGTCCATGCAGAGCTGCCACGTGCAGTGGGCTGAAGCCGTCTGCACTGCAGCTGTTCACACCAAGCCCATCAGGCTGTAGGGCTGCTAATTTCTGCAGATACATGAGGGAGAATACACAAGGAGATTGCAATTATATCTAAAAACAGTTAAATGTAAATAAATAGTCCACATAAAAGCATGAATTAAAAAAGACAGACATGAATGTATTGTTTCATGTTCACACCTTCTGAGTGGGTTCACAGTTTGGGCATTGGCATAAAGGGTGGCATAATTCTGTGTTCTCTGGCTTCTCAGCTTTTTGATCTTCCTCTGGCTCTTCATCCAACCACTCAAACAAATAGCGCACCTAAAAGCGCAAATACACATGTATACATAGGATTTATTACAACACAAGTGTTCTCTGCAGTGTGGCTACTGGAAAGGTGAGGGAAAAATCCAATACTAAAAAAAAGACGATGTTTGTATAATGGCAGTTGTTTGCTGTTCCAGAGTAATCAGAGTTACAAATGTGGGAAATGGCTCACCATTTCAATATCTCCATCTGCCACCGCCCGCAGCAGCTTCTCCACCTTTCATTACAAAAGCAAAATGAAGAGACCAGAAATACATGCAGATCACGGTAAAAAAGAAAAATCATCCAAATAAGGAGATTTTATTCTCACCTCTTTGTAGCGGACATGGTCACTTTCTGTACGGGCCTCCACAGAGAGTAGAGAGCAGGTACTGGACACAGAGGACCGTCGACTGCTGCAGTCAGAAGGCTGTGGGGAATGGCTGGGAGACTGAGGAGGACAAAATCAATTAATTAAAGTTAGAAAAAGAGAGACTGTACAGCAAATTGTATAATTTTTCCATTTTCAGTATTTTATATATTTTTTTTCCCCTTACCTCAAAACCACTTTCCTTTTTACTAGAGCCATTGTGTGTGCGCTCCAGCAAGGACAGAACCTACATCATAAATCGCAAATCAAGTTTCTCCTTAGAGAAAACAGTTTTCCTTAGGCTTGTTATTATCAATAGCTGCAAAATTAAGAAGATGAGGCTTTACTGTGGGAGGCCTGACCTTAGAGTTGAGTGCGCAGTGTAGTGGTGTCTGATTGCCCTTATTGTGTATAAGAGTGGAGGCGCCATTCTCCAGCAGAACTTCTATGATACCCTCATAACCCCAGCGTGCTGCAATGTGCAGTGCTGTGTCACCCTTGTCATTCAGCACGTTAAGCTGGCATGTGTGCAAGTCGTAGTAGACCAGCGCCTTCACACACTAAGAGACAAACACATAAATGTTAACACAAGGGTCTCAACACTTCACTGTATGGCTCTGCATGACTGATGTCTTATGATGATGATGATGACAGTCTTAAAGCACCAAACAGGAATCACAAACAGCGTCACCACCACTGGAGAGCACTGCAGAGCAAACATGGTCTGCAGCTGGAGCAATTCCTAATTGTGGCTTTAAAAACTGGAGATCAGTTCAATGCTGTAAGCCTCTTGTGATTTACTATCCAAATAACTCACATCCTCGTGGCCATACATGCAGGCCAAGTGCAAAGGAGTGTTTCCATTGTTGTCCTGAGCTTCTGTGTTCGCCTTATAGTGCAACAGCAACAGCTACAGTGACAAGGGAAAGAATTTAAAATCATGAAACAGACAGCCACTTGGGAAGAAATGACAGCAGTCTAAATGGTATGGAGGTGTATCAGAAATGTATTAAAAGAATGCCCACCGTTACACCCTGGTAGCCCTTCTGGCAGGAAAGGTGCAGGGGTGTGAGGCCATGGTAGTCTGTTGCATTCACTGGAGCTCCCTTTGACACCAACAGGTCAATCAAGAGAGACTGACCTAATAAGTCAAATACATTTTTACATATTAATAGCCTTACCCACAGATGCTGCTATCATCTGTGCCATTAGGTATGCATGCAGCAAGGCACAACTAAAATACTCAATCATTCATCCTTGAGGTGTATGAGAAGTCAAGACATGAGGTAATAAAGAGTTTCTCATTGAAAGTAAAGAATGACCAAGAATAATGACTATCAGGATGCAACCAACCACATATAGCAGCAATATGAAGAGGAGTGTAGCCACGGTCATCCCGGGAATATGGAGTGACTATAGAGGGGTCATTCAGTCTCCTGAATGATAAAGATTAAGAGAAAAAAAAACACAAGGAACACAAAATAATATTCCTCAAAATGATATTCTTTTGTACATGTATGTAGGTATACTGCATATACATATTAAAATATAATACAGAAATTACTTTAAGATACTCTGGTGAAATATTTCAAGATAACTTTAAGCAGTGAGTGCAAGAGAACATCTGACCCTGACACCCGCAGGTCACATGCATCACAGGAGCAGAGTGGGTGACACATTTGTTTCCTGTCCTCCTCACTCTCACCTTCACTCAGCAAGCGCTGAACCTCGGCCTCGTTGCCATTTGCTATATGCTGCACACACAAAAATAATGGTAAATAAATATGTACTCATAAAAACTATTACTACACATACAGTGAGGTCCAATAGTAACTTTGCCTATACTCCAGTAGATAGGATTCGAGATGGCACATTGGTTTCAGGGCTTAAAACTACATTCTGTCAAATATAAAAACAAATGACTCACATTGAACCATTAAAGTAAGTCTCATTTTATAAGAGGACCTTATGAAAGCACTGTCAGGACATAATGTTTATTGATATTATTGATCAATAATGTCAATAATATCAATGAGGTCATGTTTGATATTTAATGGCCCGTCCTTTGCACATCCTGAACATTCTGATGCACTTTGAAAGATATGTTCTGCCCACTTCTGCAGTACTAATCTTCACTGTAATTTCAGGAGATGATGCTGTCTCCCTGCTTTAGACCTGAATTGAGACACTTAAGTGACCTAGTTCCAGTGACTGCACTGCATGCTCTGGTCACAAACTCTAGTCCACTACATTTATTTGCTGAAAAAAAAAAGCATGCCATGGCCCACAGGCAGACTAAGGGTGTACTCACACTAGGCATTGTTGCCGTGAAATGGGCCCCGAGTACGATTGTCCCCCCTCCCCAGTCCCCCTTTGGCCTGGACTCACATAGGGCTTCAGCATTCATGCCGGAGCACACTTACACCATTATGGTGCGACAGTTTCAGGATAAACAGGAAGAGCGGCGCTCTCGCTGAACGCAATGGAGTCCATTGCTCTGGTTATTTTGTTGATAGTCTTTTTGAGTCGTTTGGTCTGTGGTGGTCCACAGCCCTCTCACAGCCTTTTGCTAAACAGGTCTATCGCTTTTATGGCACGAAAAATGGTTTCGGAGCTTCGCAAAAACGTGACGATGATCACGTCCTGATCCGTGCTTCCACACTACATGCGAACCGCGCCAGAGTCCAACTGAACCATGCTCTGGCACACCTCTTCCAAGCGGGCCTGGGACGGCTAAACGAACCGCGCCCGGGCACGGTTCAGAGCACTCACACTAGTCAAACGAACCACGCTTTTGTGGTCAAATGCACTCGGGCACAGTTCAAACTGCCTAGCGTGAGTACACCCTTACTAGGCATTTTCCCTGAATGCTTTGTACCCCATTATTCAAGCTCATTATTTCTTGTCAGCAAGTATAGTATAGCAACAGATCTTTTAAAATACGGCAAGTGGCAAGGTGGGGTCCCCTCAGATACATTAGTTTGGACTAGTTTGTCCTGCACATCCCACAGATTCAGCTCTGGGGATTTGGATGCGAAGTCACCACCACAAACTTATTGTCATGTTCCTCCAACCATTTATGAACATTGTTTGTGGTGTGACAGGGTTCATTATCCTGCTGAAAGAGGGCATTGTCATTAGCGAATACTGTCTGTATCTGTTTAGGTAGGCGGTATCTGTAAAAGTAACATCCACGCGAATGACAGGACCAAGGTTTCCCAGCAGAACATTGCCCAGAGTATCACACAGCCTCTACCGGCTTCACTTTGTACTACAGTCACATCTGTACATCCGTACGCCACATCTGTACTCAGAGGCAAGAGGTTTGAAAGTAGCCAGTCTCCTTGCTGCTGATTGCTGCTAAATAGGCATTTTTTTAACCACATCACAACAATGCAGTGCTCTTGGAATGTAACTGTACATTCATTATTAACAAGGCAATGCCTTTATTTCTTCCTACAATGAAAAGAAAACAAACTTGCAGCTATCCTTACCTCAAACAAACTGTCTATAGGTGTAGAAGAATTCTGAGAAAGAAGGTTCATTTTCTGCCTGAAGAACAGTTTGTCATTTAGCTCCCCTGATACCTACACAGAGTACATTTCACATTATATACTGCCCCAGAACCTACATCAGGTTATTTGAGAAATATGGAAAGGCAAGTATATCTAGTAAAATAAAACATGTTTTAAATGTGATAAAAGTGATAACATTCCCTCAGGGCTGGGTACTAACGGATCAAAATGGCATTACGCAGTTAAGATACAAAAAGGTATTCTACAACAGTTAGAGAAAAACAGATTACTGACGTTATAAAAATAGGGTGATGATTAGCAGGATTATATTAAAGCTCTTAGAAGTCTATGAAACATGTATTCAGGAATAAAGGACAGCAGCACAACAATATTTGTACTGAATAATGTATACAAAAATGTAAATGTGGAAATGATCATTAATTGCAAACAAGATGCTTAGCTACCACTCTTTCACTTTCCCAAACCAAGACAATATTTTTGTTAATTGATGCTTAACTTTGTTAAGTTTTATTTCTTCTCACACTCACCATAGGATCATTACTGAGGTTGCCTTGGCTGATGAATTCTACAGCTGCCTCAAACGAAGTCAGGCAGTAACTAAGGTCATCCTTGGCAGAGTTGCAGAAATGGAAGTGTTTTATGTAACTAAGATTCGCCATCCTAGATTGCGAAGAGAACCAAGATTTACAAAATTATGAAGAGACCTCAGCAATAAATGGCATCGCTACTTCTTATGTAGAATGATACAGTGACTGCCAGGCAAGTTGAGGAAATAAATGTTTTACCAATTTGGAATCTCTGTCTTCACCAGCAGATACAGAATAACTGAGAGGAGATCATCTGCACACACTGCCTCCAAGTTCACTGAAGGCAAGAGAAAGCAAAAGAGGGAAAAAAAACAAAAAAAAAAAACATTTCACTATTACATAAAACTCAAACAAATTACACAATTACTCAAACTTGATTTTAAAAACATTTAGAATTTACCTTTAAGCTGTCACTGATACTGATTTAAAACGCAATATAGCTGTTGCCTGCCACTGTGAATTCTTAAATATACGATAAACAGAAACTCCTATTTTAATTTACTGGTGATGTTGTAGCTCTGTTCATTACTCTTATTTTTCATAAGTATTTTCATAAAAGGTTATATTATACATGTTTTTGTTATTGTAATGTATGATGTTATGTGCTCCAATTCAGCAGACCAGCATGTGTTAGTCATATGCTTAAACAGGGAGTCACTTATATAGGCTCCCTCTGTGCAAAAGTCTAAGATCATTAGGAGATTTTATGTAGGAAAGGCCAAAGTAAATAAATCAAAATAGTAGATATAATCATGTTAACGGTGATGTTTCACTGATCCAGACAGAACTGTGCATTGTAACCTTTAATATACATGGTCTGTCTTAAATTCATTTTAATTGTTTTGGATTTTTAAACAAATACTTAATAAATTGTTAAAATAATCTGCTTATTGAAGAACTAATAATCTATTAAATTGTAATAAAATGAGGTCTCAATACGTTAAAATGGGCTCTATTTAAATGCCTTCTATTGTCCAGTTTGGCTGTACTTTCATAGACGCTGTGCCTCTGTGTGCCTCATAAGTCTCTAATTGGTTCATTGGTAGTTTGGCAAACAGTCGTTAAGACAGGATTGCTCTACTTTACACATACAGGGAAGTGTTGTTGCCCTGCCAACACCGTGTGTATTTCAATAATGACCATTTGAGGTGAAACAGTGTGCGAAGTGTTCTACGTGTACGCATGCCAGCTAATCTGGTTACAAGAGTTGCAAGAGAGCTGGTGGAGCAGAGAGCTGAAGAGACCATTGTTTGAAGGACACATATTGAGGATGACCCTTGAAACCCAGTATAAAAAAAAAAAATTGCAGGTCAACACATCCCCATTATAAACATCCCTGAATAAACAATGACTGCGTTTTCAAGGAAATTGATTAGTTCCTAGTTACCTATTTAGGACCTGTTTGAGAGATACTGAACAAAGTCTGTACAGTTAACATGAATATGATCCACAAACATACACCCACCCACCAAGAGAGCTCCAGACTGCAAATAAATGGTCTCATTTTCCACCAAAGAAAAAGCAATGTCTTTTGCATAAAACAACTAGAACAAATTCCCTGGACTTAATTACAGTACAGATTTAAATGAAGTGTACTGTGCACACTGAATACAATGCAGAGCCTGTGCAGGTAACACTAATGTATGCAGTTTATATTACCACTGCCACACTTTTACTATTGATATACAAGCTTGAAAAGCTTTCATAATCAAAGCAAGTGAAACGTTACTTTTTTCTTTTTTTTCTTTTTTTTTTACATAAAATTATTCAAGGGTGATGTCAGAATTCAACAGGATGCACAGAACAAGACATGCAAAGCTTAAAATTCTGGGGCAATATCTACTGGAAAGCTTATCTCTGTGCCTCAGGTTATTTCAAATGGATCATGGATTAAGAAATATGAGATCACATTTGAACAATAAGGGCATAAACCTGACTTTCTCACCTGTGCGACTGGGAGACTGCATAATTGTGAGGGCGACCTTCCTGAGGCAGAGCAGTTTCTGCTGAGGAGAAGTGCAGCGGTTGAGCTGATTCAATTCCCTCTTTGCACGAGGAATATTTATACTGCATAAAAAGACCATGACATATCACAAGAGAACAAAAGAAAGGATGAGATGGAGCAAGAGCAAAACATCTTGACCTCTTTGAAGAGCCACCATGTACTAAATACATCAGATGAATACATTTTCATAAACTTCACAGGTAAAAAAAAAAAAGAAATGAAAGCTACTTGCTAGTTCTTGCTAGATCTTAAAGAAGTTCACCTGAATTCTGACTTGACACCAAGATCTTTCTGCTGCAGGTCCTGCAGCCCTCTGGTTGTTTTATTGAATGCAGCATCCTAAAATACAACATTCATGGTCAACAGTGCAGTAATATCAGACAGAACTTTAACAAGAAACATCACGTCCCACACATGAAATGGTGGTGCACAGCCGAAAAAGTACCTGGCTTGCCTCAAGAGTTCCCACATAACTAAAGAGCAAATCATGGATACCATGATGAATATACATCTGTTAAAAGAAAAGAACAGTGTGAAGATGATACTTAAATGCATCCTAAAAAGTATTGCATCAACTCTGCATCTTGTGCTACATCTGCGTTCCCAATACATGAAGCTAGTTAAAAGCAAGCACATAGCACACCTCCACTGCTTGTTTGAGAAGTGTCATCTGAAGCTCCTGCTTGGTCAGCACCTTCTGAAACCCAGTACATTTATTTAATTAGGTTACAGCCAACACACCAGCAAGAACTCTTATTGTTCTGAATATTCTTACATACAGCAGAGATCTACGTACCAGGCGAGAATCCCTCAGCAAACACTGAAGACACTTTGTGTACAGGCCATGCACAGAATCCTAGAAAAGACAGTAACACATGATTACATCCTCTCCAATTACACACTAACTGCATAAAGAAGCATCAAGATTAAAAGGATGTAGAGATTTTCTCTCACTATGTGATGGCGGAGTCCCTTCCTTTCTTGCTCCTTGAAGGAGTTACAAAACGCAACGGTAAACTTATCCAGTTTCTCAGCATGGCGGCCCAGAAATTCCTTCACCTCCTCCACATTCTTCAGGCAGTACAAAGCAGGGACAGGGCTCAGCTCCACTGACAAAGCATTTGACAAAGAACAGACGTGAATGAAATTCAGAAGCTACAAGCTGCTATTGTGTCTAGAATAATCCTATACTTAAGCTTTGCAACTAACTGACTCTACATTATGTGATGTCTCAGTACTTTTTTAGGAACCCAACATCTCTGTGGTTTAGAACAGAATAAATGGGCCTCTGTATAAATTCTCCAATACCTTCAAGAATATAATTTATGAAGATATATAAATATGAATATCAAAAATCTATATTTTAATAACAATCAAATTGGGATTTAAGACGATTGTTGCTATATCTCAAGCAGTTAGAACATGGATAGAGACAAAAGACATGTAGAGATAGATTGTATGTAGAGATAGATTGTTGGTGGGTTTGTTTGTTTTTTACCTGGGCTTGGCTCGCAGTCAATGGGCCGGGTGACACACAGGATACTGTAGGCCTGCTCCTTTTCATTGTAGAAGGTTTCCTCAAACAGAATGGGTACAGAGGTGGGGTTCAAGAACCCTGAGCTGAAATGCACTTGGTTATTTTCTATGGCCACCTCCTGAAAGACAAATCACAAAAATGCTTTAAAACACACCTAAACATTGACAGACACTGCCAATGGCTGGCTAGATGTATGCATGGATTAAAGCCAAAAAAACTAAACCGAATCAATCTTCCTCAAGTGATTTGGTTCAGTACGTTCACTTAAAAGATTCGTTCTTTTGAACGAATCATTCGCGAACGACACAACACTACGTCCCATCGACATTCCTCTGTTAACAGCAAGAACACAGACTGACCCATGGATCAGTCTGTACAGTAAAGGACAGCCATAGAAGCACAAACC
>JBBJLR010000133.1:11462576-11500215 GCA_037577145.1 Brachypetersius gabonensis
CAGCACTCATGACACCGGAGCCCCCTTTTGCAGATCTCGTCTTTGTTTTGGGACATTAAAAGCCTTTGAGACTGATGCGGCACAAAATTCTAGGGAATTCTTTTCTCTTACTATGAAGTTTGGCATCTTAAACAAGCGTTGAGAAACAGCTTGCCGCCAGTAGGCTACTCAGCAGCAGTTAATGTTTAAGAGAACTGCCGAAACCATAATGTTTATTTTTTTTTTTAGGAAAAATAATTAAATCGTAAGTAAACCGAAGAAAAAGCCTTTCCAGAACTTTGTCTGCCGAAGCTTGTTCAGACCCCTCGCTCTCCATTTTTTCCCCTTCTGATCTGTCTCCATCTCATTATTAACCTTTAGTGCCCTCAGTTGACAGAAATTCATCATAGCAACAGAGAACTTGTGTCCTTGTGTATGACTGTATGTACCTTAGCATCAATTGTCTGGTAGCCTTGTTCTGCAGGGAGGAGGACATAGCTCTCAAATTGTGCTGCTGTGTATGAAACAGCTGACAAACTTCCACGACATGGAACCAAGACCTACAGCACATGCAGAATAATATGTGTGAAGATAAACAATCATAAGTAAGTTGAAATAAAAAGGAGAAGACAATAAACTATCTTTATTCAGGCATGATATATGGCTTGGTTGCATTTTACACCTGTGTCACCACCTGCAGTCTAATTTAATGCACTGGTGACCCAAGCCATTTCCTGCCGCATAACAGTTTCATTAAAAAGGGGAAGCAGTGAGCATGGTTAAGAGTTGTGTTCACATAGGTCATTGTGCATTCTGCTTCACACTATTTTCAGAGGGAATGTTTTTTTTTTTCATTTACAAACTGACTGCAAAAAGACTTTCAGCAGCATGAATATCAATGTTCCAATATTAAGACATGCGGTCTTCTGAGAGAACAAGAACTGATTGATTTTAATCCTCTAAAGTATGAAAGAATGATCTGTCCATGTGTTCCAACTATACAGACGCTCCCATTGATTTTGTGAGGCATTGGTAACAGTCACATGGAAAGAACTTAACCAGTTATCATTGTCATCTCTCTGCCTTTTTGTCCTAAGGGGCAAAATAACACATTTGCTATTTGTGTGATAATAACAGTCACATGGCAACTAAACTGAATCAGTTAGTGGTTATAAAATATGGCGTAAACAACATGTGAGAAAAAAAATTGCTTCTTGAATCATACATACTAAAATACTGTTTTCAGAAAATCTGCGAAATCAGGAAGTGAAAGCCTTACAATGCCATGCAGTTCTGCTACTCGGCTGCACAGGTCCGGCCTCTGCTTCTCTAGCGCCAGGTAAAAAGGATTCTTCAGGATGTTCTCATCATACACAGCCATATGGACCCGGCACACTGACTCCTACAAAGAAAAGACAGAGAGGGAAGGAAGAAAGTATGGAGAGATTAAGTGAGAGATAAACATTGGGGTTAGAAACAGAGGGGAAAAACAGGCATTGACAAGAGAGGAGAAAAAACTGAGGAGTTGTGACTAATACGATTAGGCCTATTAGCTCACAGTAATAAGCTCTGGATGGCTGATCAAAGACATAGCAGATATGCAGTTTGACATGTCATAACGGTATGTGCTGTGGTCTGGCTGTTATTACAAATCACAGGAGTATTTGAGATTATAGACTACACGGCTTGAAAGAAATGTAAACCAAGTAATGCCCTGCTAAGCTAATTTTGTTTCCCGTCTCAGGTGCCACCTTGATGCTTAGAACTCTGGGCCCTTAGCCAGGGTTAACAGGCTAATAGGTGCTAATGCAGGGTAAGCAAACAAGTCCTAAAGAGACAGGACACGCTTAGCTCTGCTGGCCTGTATCGTAACAACATGCTGGTCAGACAACAGAGATCTTCTTTCAGTCTCTGGTTCCTCCTTCACTCTCAAGCCAGCTGCCCCTCAGCTGAGTTCCTTGGGAAATTAAATTAAGCTTCAAAACCCTCTCTGATGGAAGTTCTGCTAATTGCCATGCACTGCAGTTATGAAAAATGACTGTCAAAATGCTTCAGAAAATGTCTTGTTTTATTCAGTCCCTTCAAGCTTTTTATTTTAGAATTTAAAAACAAAAGACAAGAGACAGACTGCCTTTATATCTAATCTAATGTTTCTCCAAACAAAACTAAAGGAGCATAACATTTAATAAAGACAATCTCAATCAATTCATTCATACATAGTTCTGGCTGAAGTTCTGCATGTTGAAAGTTGTCCTGCCCGTGAGCCCTAGAAAACAATTCGGCCTATTAAATGTTGAGTGAGATGTGCTGTAAACACCACCATAACAAACAGCGTCCATAGCAGGAGGTTTTAAGACTGATGCTGTAACTTATGGTTGTGACATCCAACCATGGGCAGCCAGAATCCATGCACAACTGGAATGGTCAACCTGTGTTATATAAGAGTAAGGTAGAAGCAGGCAGTATCTTAGCCAATGATATTTCCCACAACATACATGGCTGCATTCTGGAAGCAAGTATTAACCCTTGTCACAAGCAGGAGTTATGTTTGGGGAAAATCATGCTTTAGCTACCCAAGACCTTTACTGCAACCAAATGTGACAACAGGTGTTCCACTTTAACAGTACACAGACACATCTCAGATTAAAATATGAGGGTCAAGACACTTTCCCTGACATATTTGCCTTTAGCACAAGTTATTGTTTTCATAAATATACTCACTTGTTTATGACGATAAAAAAGAGCTTGCGACACAGAGAATAATCTCATCTTTAAGCCCCTGATGTGACGGATCAAAAAAGAGAGAGCCATTGGAGAGATTTTAAGAGTCCAGTCTAAGCAATCATACCAGAACGTAACTCGCACTGTCCCTCAAGGCAGGTCAAGGCCAAAGCCTTAGCACAAGACAGGGGCCTCCCCTCGGCTCCGCCCCTGACCCTCATCCCTGCAGTGCATCAAAAGGATGCTGAGAGCCAGAGGAATGTGAACCTTACCATGTGATCTCGTCCACCAGACCAGAACTGAAAGGGTTGGGGAAAACCACACACTCATGATCCTGAAATACAAATCATGATTCCTCTGGTCAGAGAAAAACTGCTACAGTGCTCACTGATGGCCTAATTTTTGCAGAATCCAAAACAACATCCCAATAAACATCCGTTTATTTGCTGGCAGCACTAGACAGATCGATATTAGAACAAAAAAATAATTTAGCTTGGGAATTATGAAAACAAATGTACTGGTGACATCCCTTGACAGTGTGATTCATTTAAGCGCAGATATGATTTTTACTTACAAAACAGGCAGCCATTCCACCAAAAGTGGGTGTAGAGGCATGTATGATTGTGCATCTTCATTACATATTTGATTGATCAGTGTTCCCTCAACGTGGGTCATGGATTCACACAGCCATGTACATTTTCATTGCTCTCAACACACTTAATCCACCAACAGCTTATTAACTATCCCTTGTAGGTGTGTTAAAGCAAAATAACATGTCCAAAGCAGTGTACCTTCAGGTCCAGAGAAACACTGTGATTGACGTGGTCAGTAGGCCTTCAAAACCTGAAAACAACGACGTGGCCCACTTCTAAGGAATGCAGGGATTTTGTAAAGTCGCCCCAAGGATGTCACATGATGGTTCACCGAGGTAGCACACCAAATTAAGATTCTGATCCATTCTGTTATGGCTGTACCATTGTGAAAAAGTAGGTCTTAACAAAAAGGCATATACCTCATCAGTGTGAGACAGCTTGTTTCATCTGTGGCTGAAATAGCATGCAAGCAAGCAGGCAGACAAGGTGCTTTTTTAAAAAGTAACTGAAAAATTGAGCTCCTTTATCAAGGTATGGATCTGAGGGTCACATGCAGCACACCTGCTGAGTCAAGAGAGGCTAGTCCAGAGAGACAAGAGCAGCACAGTTCGAAACACTGCGTAGGAGGCGCCCAACCCCTCCGATATCCCAATACGGCCGTCCAGCGAGGGCTTTAAAGTGAGAGCAGACAGCTCCAAAAAACCACGCAGCATGAACGTTAATATACTAAAATAAAACAAAATGAGGAGCCACTGGCTTGTTGTGACGATGTTGATTTTATGCTAAAGCAAGCTAGCTAAACCGCTAGCTCGACTAGCTGATCCACCTTAGCCTCAATCTGTTTACAGGCTAGTCTGAGGCAAATGTTGCGAGTAACAGAGCACAAAATGAGCACCTTATTTCGACGAGAAAAGAACCCGGACAGGCTTACCTGATTTATGCCGACCAAGTTTGCATGGTAAATTTAACATTTATTCGAGGAGAACGACCCAATCTCAACCTGACTGGACATTACTACCCCAATCAACACTCCACTTCCCCGAGCGCTGACGAGAGGACTGGCTCTTCACCGGCCAACCAGGAACCAGGCCACGCCCTCCGTGAGCAGAAGCCCCGCCCCCTGCGGGAGGCTCCGTACTAAAGTCTGTTGCGTGTAGTTTATGTCTAGATTAGACACTTTTATTTGTCTGTTTACTAATTCAAAGCCAAAAAGGTATGTAAGTCATTCATATATTTCATAACAAATGTGTAAAAGCGTAGTTCTTATTTACTGTATAGACACTTACGACTAGGGACGGGTGTTACAGAAGCAGTATACACTATGTGAATAAAGTTTTGGGACACACCTGTTTTTAGGGTTTGGGCTAGCCCCATTTCTGTTGGTGAAGGGTAGTCTTAATGCCTCAGCATACCAATATATTTTGGACAACGCTCTGTGGACACAGTTTGGGGAAGAACCTTTTCTACTCCAGCAAGACTGTTCCCCAGTGCACTAAGCAAGGTACATAAAGAGATTGCTGGATGAGTTCATTGTGGAAGAACTTGACTCACCCGTTTGCGATAAACTGGAATGGAGAAAAGAGAACAAATGGAGTTCGTGGAGTTCCCACAGAAACTCCAGAATCTTGTGAAAGTCTTCCAAGAAAGCTGTGAAAGCTGTTATAGCTGCAAAGGGGTAACAATACCACATTATAGTTTATGTATTAGAATGCAAATTAAAGTCCTTGTTTTTGTAATAGTCAGGTGTTCCAATACTTTTGTCCATACAGTGTATCAGACCCCATGCCAGTGCAGATCTTCGACAAAGAGAATAAAGCCCCAGTCCCTAAATCCAATTAAACAGGACAGATTATGCTGCTTTTGTAATGAAACGTGCAGTTGGTCAGTTTTTTGTATGCTGATTTATTATACCCATAAAATTGTTGTAATGTTACCACCCTTTGTTGTAACAGAGCCAAAAGAGATCTGTTACACTCATTTGGTAAACTGCAGTCTTGCCTATAGAATAATAAGAATGAATTCAAACAATCTAAAATGAATAATTTTGTATTCTTAAGATCTGTTAGTGGCCATATATGCCTTGTGAAATGTGTTCACATTTTGATGTTATTGGAGCTTCATTTATAGATTTGCATAGTACATTCTTGAACACTGTAATTTTCCGCAAACCACCTTGCACAATTGTCTTAAAATGTCATGAAAATTAGTATTCTGACATTTTTATTTGATAGATCAGTGACCAGAAATACTTTATGCTAAATAGGCACATTATGTCCCAAACTAGACTTTGCCACTATATACCAACAAAGAGATGGTAAAACAGCAGATATTGCCACATTGATTGTTTTGCACATTCTACAAATGCATTATGAGTTCAGAAACACCAGAAGTTTTATATCAAATGAATGTCGACTGATGTGTTAGTTTTTTCCACAGATTTCTGCCTAATGTAGTCATCTCCATTTCACCCACTAGCTAGGACTCCCCTTATCACAGTATACCACCAGTACTTGGAGGATGAAGACTGGCTCATACTTCATCCAAGTCACATGAAGCACCATTGCATCTTTTTGAACTTCAGCTAACAGCATTTCATTGGACAGCTCAACACTCTTGGAAGAGAATGTAAAACACCAACTGTGTTACATCAGCTTACAGATGCCCTCATTGGCTAACATCACACCAAGTGATGGGGGAGACGGAGTTCCACCCTGAGAGAAAGAAGCTTGGACTTTGGACCCTTGACGTGTGCAGCACAACTAGGGAGTCAATTCTGTGAAGAGGGTGTTCAAGTAAGAATTTCATTGTACTCTGTACACTGTACTCTGTGCACATGACAATAAACTTCAACTTCAACTTCAACTCACAAAAACCTGACATTGGGGCCAACGTTTAGACGGTTGCTTGGGAGCCGTAATGTTGATAAAGAAACCAGTCATATTCTGCTGCATGATAAGAGGGAGACACTTCAGCATGTGTTGAAGGTAAGCATGTTTTACATATTGAATAATTATTTAATGGCACTAAGAAATAATATAAAACACTTATTATATGATGGATCAGGTGGTGTGACCTGTGTGTCCTCAGTTTTAGAGTCTCTCTCTCGCTCTCTGTCTCTGTCTCTGTCTCTCTCTCCTTCTCTCTCATGGCATCTCGACACGACGGCCGTGTACCATTTGGCCATTCAGGAGTTTTCTAGAGCACGCGGATTGCTGGTCCGCCACTGTGTACATTTTCTTTGAGGGTAGTGTATTAAGCTGAATTTAAACCTCTCTCTTACTCTCTATCTCTCTCTCTGTCTCTCTTTCTGTCTCCCCCTCTCTCTCTCACTCTCTCTCTCTCTGTTGCTGCATCTCGGCGTGACATCTCGGCCCAACAGCTGTCCCTGCATACATTTTCATTAAGTGTAATGTATTAACTGAATTTAAAATAAAATTAGTGTTTCAAATTCAATATTTTTTTCTTAGAACCAAACTACAGCATATTTGTAGAAACAAATTCTCCACAATATTTTATTTCATGGCAATATATAATTCTTCATGTAATTTAGTGCCAATTATTAATACAATACAACTCGTCGCCGGATGAGCAGTATATTATTGAACTGTAAAAAACGTTGTTTTTCACTATATGCGGGTGCTCTTGGAACGTATCCCTCACAGAAAGCAAGGGATTCCTGTACTGCTTAGATTATCACAAACCTGGAATTACAAAAGAGTACATTATTTAAATAAAGTGGACAGGGGGTCTTAATATAGGGTTTGTCTGTAATATAGTGTATAGGGTACTGGCAGGTTGGTGGAATCTGTCAACATTAATGTGAATGTTGTAGCAGAGTATAAATATATATTGCACACGGTTCAGTCTTGTGAGTTTGTTGGGTGGGCATGGGTGCTGTGAGTTCATGTGTGATGGCTGTGGGATAGAAACTGTTCCTCAGCTGGGTTTTTTCTGTACTGTCTGTGGGATAGCAGGGGTGTAAAGAGTGTGTCCAGGGTGTGTTGGGTTCTTGATGATTTTAGTGATATTACATACTGAAGAGTGCCTGGACCACTCTTTCATAGAGTGGTGAACTTCCTGTAATGACCACAACCAGAAGTACTAGAAGTAGCAAAGGTTTGTTTAATCCAATGATGGAAGCAAAAATCCAGAAAACAGGCATGATCAAAACAGGGAATCTACATTAAACTTCACATCCAAATCATTAGGTAGAAAACAGTCGCAAAATAACAGGCAGAGAAAGCAGATCAAGGGAGAATGGAAAGCTTGGTACACAGGAAAAAAACAGCCACTACACGCTAAAGCTATGTCGTAGCATAGAATGTATTTCAAGATCTGGATTCAGGTGTCTAGAGACTCCATCTTGGGATCCTGTGGTGTCTCTCTCTAGAACCTCAAACTCTTCATCTTTACTTCTGGGAGAATGCCTCTCTGGGATATTCTTTTTATACCCGATCATATTAGTGACCTGTTGCTAAATAATATAATTAATGTTGATATTGCTGGATGGAATTTCAAAATAAGCATGTTTTTTTCATAGAACAATGAGATTTCTCAAGTTTCAACATTTAATATGTTGTATTCGTTTTCAAATATAATGATTTACTAATGACCACATTCAGCATTCTACCCGGCACATTCTGCATTGTAAATAGTTATTTTTACCTCAGCATTTTAAAAGAAAAAGTGTAATTGCACTGCAAGAAACTGCATCTGTTACGCAGTAGTTTACCGCAGTAAATTGTAGTGCTTATTTTTAATATGTACATTATGTCTTTGTTCACGTTTATCAATGGTGTCAATACAACTGAACAAGTATTAATGGAGTCCAGTTGTAGAGTGGTTGGAGCTACTTTTAGAGAGATGCTCAAGTCTGAGGGGGTGAGAAGTGTGAGATGGAAACAAATTCACCATGCAGGGGTTCTAAAAGCAATGCTATTCAAATTAGGAGCAAAACAGTTCTGTGTGATCTGCAGTTTCTGAACAAGAAAGACATGAATTTAAAGTAACATACATAACAACAACTGTATACATTAATCCAGAAGTCATTTTTCTTTTTTAATGCAGGTAAAAAAAGCCCTTCACCACCAAGATGAGTTGTTTTTCTGTCTCATTACACTTACTTGAAGGCATTTCCTGTTTTCCGCTGGGTTCTGACATGTTGCGTGGCAGACATGTTGACGCCTTTTTTTGCATTACCCCAATTGAGAAGGACGCCTGGTTAGCTAACAGTCCACCATCGACAAGGTTTAAGCAAGAAAGAAGGAAACAAACAAACAAAGAAGCAAAGAAAGCAAGAACAATTCAATTCCACAAGGGCTTCTTTAATATTCTGCTGAACTATTCTATCACTTGCTTGGAACATAGATACATGAAGAACATGGATACATAAGATGGGTTAAAGTGGCCACATTCAGAAGTTTTCTCAGCAGCTGATATTAGACCAAGCTGTACAAGAGTTTACTACTAATAGGGCATCCTTTCATAAAAGACTTGTATTTAGGACATCTTAACTGGTGGTGGGGGGGCTTTTTTTGTAATTTATCTAATTATTAAGGCAAAATAAAGGTTTGAGGGTTGGAGTTTTAGCAAATGACTGAATTGATGGTTTCAGATTATTGAGTCACAGTCAAAAGGTTGAACATAGCAAAGAGAAGTGCAAATGAGCAGGTAAATCTCGCTCTGTCCAACTCTGGAAACCAGAGTACTCATGGTTAGGAGGACAAGATGAAATACAAGAAAATGCCAGGGTGAAGTGAGGAGCAAATGCTGGTACCTTGCTTATATTCTGGTGCCTGCGGTTACTTCCGGGTCCTCGCCGCAGTCACCTGACTGGAGTGTGTGACAGGATCCCCTCTGTAGACAGACCAGGGTGAGAGGTGACCCGCCAACAGTTGCCCTGTATGATGGTCGGATCCAGGATAACCCAACCCAGGACCGCTCTTCAGGACAGTAGCCTTTCCAGTCGACTA
Organism: Brachypetersius gabonensis; assembly: GCA_037577145.1. Taxonomy (NCBI): domain Eukaryota; kingdom Metazoa; phylum Chordata; class Actinopteri; order Characiformes; family Alestidae; genus Brachypetersius; species Brachypetersius gabonensis. Next base: position 11,471,842 of record JBBJLR010000133.1, read on the forward strand.
AATACTGACTCCAGAATCCAGCTTATGCACACACTGGCAGGCCAACTGTTGGGCAGACGGTACCTTCGGTTCCTGATGGTTGAACAGTAGAGGCTGAAAACCGTGGCATACCACAAATGGACTTAATCTGGTGGCTGAGGAGGTGTGGAGGTTGTGAGTGAGCATACCCAGTTGGTCTGACACAAAGCACCAGAGGAAGTGCTCCAGTTGTTGGTTGGCCTGCTCCATCTGACTATTTGTCAGGTGTGGTAACCGGAAGAGAAACTGCAGGTAGTGTTGAACAGATGGCAGAAGGCCCCCCAGAATCTGGCCGTGAACAGACTATATACTCTAGGATTAGTTCAGCGGGGCTTTAAGATAAAGGGAATCGGGTGTGAGCGACCAGGAGTACAGCCTTGTAGAATCAGTCAATCCTTCTGAGTCTGGCTTACCAGTAATAACGGGCTTCTTGACAAAGGGTCATAAAGTCGGCCACATGGGGTGTCTGCTGGAGCAGGTTCCAAGGTCTGTGCTTGGCATATCCGGTTTCCAATGAAGTGGAGCCATGATCCGGGTCTCAGCAATGACTTGTGCGGGTACCATCTACGGGGCGTCATTTGCACACTGTCGAGACAGGGCATCCGCTTAGTGGCGCCATTCCTCTAGAGCAGTGGTTCCCAACCTTTTTTCCTTGAAGCCCCCCTTGCCTGTGTCCAAGACAAGCCAGGCCCCTCCAACTCCAACTCCTACCCACGTAGACTTTACAAACTTTTATTTACAAAAAATAAACAGCAGTAGGTTTTTGTTCTTAACACCTATACACACACACACACACACTTTTACGTTTCTCAGACATTAAACTTTTTATGAGTTTAATGTGTACAAATTTTGGTAACCTCAGTGTACACAAAATTGTGTGTGCGCCTGCGATCTCTAGCGCCCCCCAAAAGGGGGCCTGGACCCCAGGTTGGGAAACACTGCTCTAGAGCACACTGGATGGCCAGCAGCTCTCTGTCCCTCTGAGTGAATTCCTGGAAAAGAATCAATTTCTGATTGTATATTTTAATTGTATAATATTTCAGCCATCTGCTTATAGGCTATTCATGTGTGGGGCAAAGTATAATATTTTTAAATTTTTATTTTTGTGCATTGTTTGAATGCTAAATAATTTTAGAGTAACAGATCAATTCTTTTAAACATTAATATTAATTTGTGTGGTGTTATCACACAGTCAGAATTTAGTGTAGCTGACTACGCCACCCTAGCACCCCAAGCTAGGGACACTACTTCCAAATACCATGCACCCTCCAAGGCACCCAAGTTCGTGCAGGTATGAGACGGAATTGATTCCCCAAGACGGCAGTCTTTATTTTTAAAACAGGTCCTTTGAGCATAAATTCATTCAGTGAATGATTCATAAAGGAGCGTAAAAGGTTTCACAGCAAACAGGTGTTCATTCAAGTGAGCAATTCATAAGGAAGCATAAGTGTTCACAGCAAACATGCAGGTGAATCAAAGGACATTACATAAAAACATATGTCACAGAGTTTGTCACAATGCTACAAACAAAACAAAGGAACAGCAACAGGACAGAAAGCACAAAATAACTCAATAAGCAATGAATCAAAACACCAAAAATTACAATCAGGCAAACAAAATCACTCAAAACACAAACAGTAAAACAATGTAACAAACTACTCAAAAGAAGGGAAAAAGGGAGAGAGACACAGAGAGAGACAAAGAAACAGGAGCACAAAGCGCTGCAGTCAGTCATGGGGAACCACCATGCACATGCAGACTGATGAACCTCTAAAAAGGGCTGCACCGAAAACAGCGCTGCCAGCGCTGTGAAGGATTCTGGAACTAAAGGAATCAAATAAAGGCAAAAACAGCAGCAGCAAACTGGAGGATTGCCCCAATTTACACACCATATAACCAAGTGAATAGTGAATAGACCAGGTTAACCATAATGGAAGCTGACTGGACACATACCGCAGCAGAGGGCCAGGAAGCACAGTACAGCCCCAGACGGGCCACCGCAAACATACAGGGGGTGGAAGACAACCACTGCAACAGCTGATGAGATGAGAAGTAACACAGGGCAACAAGCTTGTTACACAATCAGTGCGCGCGCACACACCCTGTCAGACATCGAAGAGATGACTATGCCCATCACTACTATAAATACAGACACATATAATGTCTACACTGCAGGATTCCAATTTTGAAGTGCAGCAGCTGTAAACTGTCAAGAAAATTACAAAAATGACACAGATGAAGAATTACTTATATGCACTGTGAGCTGTCTACACACTCAGGACAGATTAAATCTCACCCTTACCTTATTTTATACTTCTTTTTTGCTTTTTTTTGTCAACAATTTCTTATGTCTGTTAAAATATATGTATACTGTGGAACCTAAGCATTGCCATTTTGTCTCTCAGACAATAAAAATCACTTAGGCTTTGACTGGAATTGTTCGGATACAGCCCATGTTTAGTGTGTCAAAAAAGAATAAAATGCAAAAGCAATGTAGCAATTAAAATTTATGTGTAACAATTAAGCAGTTTCTTCTGGGATCAATAAAGTTTTCTGATTCTGAATGCTGTAGCCTTGAACCACCATTCACTTGCACTATTATCAGCACAGGGCTGGACACAGCAGATATTATGGCGTACAGGTGACTATGACGCCCGAGCCTCGTCCACCACTCCCCCTCATCCTGGTTGTTTATGTTTGGGTGTGGCGCTGAGCAGCGGAGGCTAATTCCGTTCAGGTGTCTGATTGCCTTGCTAAGCGCCCAAACATAGACAACCAGCACGAGGACGAAGGGGCGTGGCGGACCAGGCCCAGACTGATCCACATTAAAGCAGGGGGGGTAACTGTATTATGTTATGCAGCTCTACCAGCCCACAAGTCAAACCTTTAATCATAACTCCAACAATTCCTCACCAATGATGATATATGTTCTGATTACTTTTTTAATGTAAATATTTAATCAATAATATTAAATAGTAAATATTTAATCAATTCAGATTTAATGGTAATTTTGGACGATGTCCCTCAAAACAATATAGTACGAGTACCTAGTAGAATAGACAATTTTCTTTTAATTGAAACTATTTTACAATTCAAACAAGGTTCTTATTATATTATTGATGCTTTATAGACTCAATACTGTACATCCTATCCAGACACGGAAGACACTCTGATTTGAATTTACGACATTTATTTTGCCAACCAAACACGTTAGAACTAAGAAGTACTGGTACACACACAAATTTTTAAAAAATAAATATCACATCACTGAAAAGTGCAAATAAAATGAAAATGTGTGTGTATTGCCATAAAACCCACTTTTGTAAAACTAGTCTTTACCTTCAGTGTGTTGGCCTGAACTTACCTGAATATATTTTTATTCCTGAACAAATACAGTCTACACAACCAAATTGGAACAGCTTTTTTTGCATGGACATGGGAAAGGCAGCTTATCCAAATGCTCTGTCTGTGTGTCAGTGTTGAACTGGCCATCAGTATATTTGGGCCAGCGCAGAATCCCGTAACCCGGTTATTTTTGAACACACACAGAAGTGGTCTTGCTTCTGTACATTCATTTACTGTGTGACAAATAACCCTTTCCTATTTTTTTTTTTTACAGTACAAGAACCTGCAACACAGAATGAACAGCAGGGTGAGAATAATAGTTTTTACTACTACTACTACTTCTACTACTGATTTTACTGATTAAGACTGACTTTAATGTGTGACAAATATCCTTTTGCCCTTTTACAGTGCAACCTGCAGAGCAGAATAACCCTGAGGATGACGGTAAGAATTCACAGATTCTACTGGTATTATACCACCAATTTCATCATGTCCATTTTAAATAAATCCTTTATCTTTTTTGAAGAAATGATGGATCTGTGATGACAGATGAAACCCACCACATTCTGAAGATTCACCGGTCACTCCTGTTACACCAAGTAAAGATTATTACCTAGAAAGAACACAATTCTTTTGTAGATGTGGATCTACATACATGGGAATGACTTGAAATTACTACTGGCATTAATACCCTTCCGATCATGGAGACCTTCCACTCATGTGTTGCTGCTCTATTATGTGTTATGCCAGGGCTTTTCTATAGAGATTGTAGTGTGTATATGCAGTTGAGCACCTCATTCAGCAAAGGCAGCACTTCAAGGTAACTGAATTTACTAATTAGAAACAGTGTTTGGATAATGGCCATGAAGTGTATATCCAGCAGTATATGTGAATTACCATCTGAACCACTGCCCAGAATGTGTTTTTTTTTCCTTCGTCTGTCATGAGGTTTCATCTTCTCCTTTTAAAAGAATAAATGTAAGAAATTGTCTGGTAAATTCTATAGTAAACAAACAGTAATACATTGTTGGATGCTCATTATTAACTTAATAAAGGCAACATAAATAGGTACTATTTATATAGAAAATGTAGCCTACACAATACAAATCTTTCAGATAAACCTCTTCAGAACAGATAAGCTGCACAAAACAAAATGGTTAAGCTTGGCAATTTATTATAAAATACAATCAATTTTACATGATTTTGTATGGTGGAGTTAATATAAAACAGAGTGGAGTTAATATAAAACAAACCATCACAACAAAAAATAAAACAAAGAGAAAGGGATCATATTAGTGAAAACACACCTCACACACATTCAATGCACGCACTGCTGCTATAAGGAGCAGCAGAGGACCGATCAGTTACCAAGGCGACTGTAGGAGCGGTGTCCTCCCTCGTGAATCCTACAGAAGTCCTGACCTGCTAGTGCCCTTTTCTTACACGGCTGTCCCAGCCTGGTGGTGCCATTACACAGAGGACGTCCAGAGAACGAACTGAGAGAAGGAGGACAGTCCAACACTTACTAAGGGTAGAACATCAATAAAGAGTTGAAATTTAAAAGAAAGCCATTTTATTATACTAAATACTTGGTGAGCAGATACAGTAACTTAAACTTACACCACCACCACAAAGGAAAACTAAAATTGTACAGGTTTTTAAAGATGGTACCTGTTGCTTGCAATTGACTGATTGGGGCTGGAGCTCCGTGACCGACTCACTGTAAATAAATCTCCTCCGAGGTTCCTCTGAGGGATGTTCTCAAAACTCCCCTGAATATTGATATGAAAGGAGATCACCATTTCATAACCTTCTGATCAACAGAAAACAATCAGAACCTGGAGATCTGCTGTTACTTTTCTGAAAAAAATTGTCATCATCATAACAGGCTCAAACTGCAATTGTTAGCCAGCTTTTATAAAATCTGGTCTTTTCTTCTACTCACTCCACCACTGCTAAAACGACTCTTCAGTCTGGGTGTGGAATGGCTGGCGCTGCTTATATTGAGAAGCCCAAGTCTGGGGGGGGCATAAGTGTGAGATGGAGACAAAGCCACCATGCAGGGGTCTCCTACAGCATGTAGAGAAAGTAAAAACGCAATTAATAGCCAGTTTTTAAAAATCATCCCGATGTGTATACCAGCATACACACAAAATAAATGTGTTTGTGTGATCTAACAGTTTGGGACCATACCAGTCATAACGGTGTCTTGATCAAGACATGGCTCCTCAGACTCTAAATCACAGGCCAGGTCACGTCTAAAGACACAAGAATAGTTCAACCAAGACATGTTTGTATCCTGCTTTTTAGTTTTGCCCTGAAGCTAAAAACTAAGTTAATGTAACAAGTTATACTTCACTTATTAGCATAATGCAAACCGAATGCCTAAATTAGACCACATTGTGCAGAAACTATGCCTGTAAGGCACCACTTCTCTATGGAAAGACTTACTCTAGAAGCGTTGAGGAGGTTGCTGGGCAGCACGCAGGATTTGTTTTGGTCTTGTCGACTGGAAGAGCCAGAAGTGGAGCAGGAGTGCACTTCTGGCCTCCGAGTTTGGACAGCATCCACAACACCTGTAGCATGAACCAACGAGCTGGAAAACAGCAAGTAAACATTAGATTGTTTACTATTACTAATACTTAGCTTACACAAAGCTTTTGTTCATCAAAGTCTTACACACGCGACTGACCAAGGGAGAGTGTGAAAAGGAGCAGCGATAGAGTGACCAGGTCGAGGGCCGACTGCTGATTGACCTCAGCGACGGCATTGATTGGAACAGTGATGAGCAGAGAGATGCGGGAGAAAGTGGGACACTGCAAGAAGGACAGCAGCACCGCACTGAACAGGAAATATCCAGCGTGTATCACACATGTCCACAGGGCACGCAAACTCAGACCTTGAGGACACAAGAAAGCATTCCAAACCTTTTAACATTAAAAACTAAATAAAACTAACATTTCAAAGTGTAAAGCAAACATTTGTTCAGTTTGTTTTCAGCACATAAATAGTGACAATCATTTTGGGTATACCTGCCCACCCCAGGTAGCCTTGGATCATGTGCAGTCTGTCCTCCAGCCGATTCTGCATGTTGTCCAGGTATGTCAACATATATCCTAGAGTGGTGTTCATGCGCTCCAGCTTCCCCATGAGTTCAGCATAGAACTGAGCAGTTGTGTTCTGCTGCTGCAAAACTCCATTCAAATTTATTTCTAAAAACAGGACACAAAATGAACATGTAAAGAGCATTCAAACACTGCAAACTTAATATTAAAGTCACGGTGCAAAATAGGTACGCCCAAGACCCTGATTGACACTTGAGACACCCAAAACAGCAACATTCAGGGGTGGATGTATGAATACGAAAATGCAAGCGACATTAAATTGTTGACATAACATTTGTTTAAGTTAAAAGATTTTTAACTTGTCAACTTGTTTTGTAACCCAAACATTTTGTTTTTTCATCCACCCCTAATCACCCCACTGCCTGGTTACCCCTGGGTTGCCACAAGATGTTTTGTACACAGTCTTGGTTTTAGCATAAAACTAAAAATTAGATTTTTGCTGAAATTCTCAGTCCATAACAGAAATAAACAGTGCAAAGATGCATGAGTGGCTCCTAATTAATATATCATCCATTAGGAATAATTTAATTCATTATTTAATGAGAAAACATTAGCAACACAGTGCTGAAGATGTACCCATTTTACTGTAGATCTCCTGAGCACGGCCTCTGACTTCAGCCAGGTCATTCAGAATGGCCTGATGACCTTCTTGCACCTCTGTACCTTGACCCTTCAACTGTTCACTAACATTTTCTGAAGACAGGACAAGAGAAAAAGCAGAGATAGCTATTAAAACAATGTATTTAAACCTGATTTTAAACCATGTGCATTGCTGCAGTTTCTCCTACAAATTCTCCCTAGTTAAAAAAAATTAAATTCAGACTCAAGGAAGTGTTCAAGCAGTCAAATTGTGATCATGTAGTTTTTAAAAAGGTCCCATGACATGAAAATTTCACTTTATGAGATTTTTTAACATTAATATGAGTTCCCATAGCCTGCCTATGGTCCTGCAGTGGCTAGAAATATGTATAGAGTGCCTTCTCTTTCTGTTCTGCCAGTGAGAACAACAGCTCAGATGGCCTGATCTAGAAGTTGGCCCTGTCGTCATAATGGGAAATCTGCCTTTCCCCTCATTAAAGTGATGAGTGAGCACCTCTGCAAACCAGGGTGATCAGATGAAAATTTTCAGTCTTACAGCATCAGGGCTATAGGCAACTGCTTGGCTATCAAGGAAATGTCCCGAATCTCACTACAGATGAACACAACAGTCTTTTACCAGATACATGACTAAACATTAGCGCATGGTACCTGGCCACAAGCTGGCCCCTACCCCACCTTGCTCCACCTCCTCTATATAATTTAAAGACAGACACAGAAACAGCACATCCTAGCAAAATCTCATTGTGGGACTGGCTCCAAGTGGCTGTAATTCTGCACCAAGGCTGAACTTTGAAAAGAGACTTCAGAAACAGTATTAGGGGACCACTAAGACCAATATAAAATATTTTTTTTAAAAATCAGCATGTCATGGAACATTTAAAAATTTTTATAAAACATTAGCCTCTTCTCTAATCATCCAATAGGGTGATTACAAACCCATTCTTTGTGTAATTCCCAGTATGAGCTGTGCCACCAGCTGTTGTCCAGTACTGATGAGAGCCTTCTCTTGTGCCAGCCTCTGCAGATTGCCAGTGATGGATGCATCTAGCTGCTCCTGACCCTCTTTTAGCACTCCCTGTTGGAGTTGTAGGGCACTGTGGCCCTCCAACAGCTTGTCCAGTGAAGCAGCAGTCATTTCGCGAAGTTCACGCTGCCCTTCCTACACGGACAGACAGACACACACTGTATACACTACACTTCCATGATTCTGTTTAGACACCATTTGGGGGCTACAACAATTTTCCATAGAACGTTGGTGCGCTTAACGATAACTGGTCAAAATACCAAATAGTTATGTAAAGCTTCTTCTCACATTGACAACAACACAGATAAAAGTGAGATGACTCCAGATAGATTCTTAGCATAGGGGAAAACCAGGCAGACAGAAAGAAGCTCTCTCAAATAATAAATAAAGAAAGAAAGAAAGAAAGAAAGACAAAAACTGTGACAAACATGGGGTGAAATATCAGACCTTCAAGTCCTTCATTGTTTCAAGCTGGTTTGTTGCAGTAGAGATTAGAGCATTCACGGTAAGTTCTGCTCTTCGGCGGAAGTGCTGCTGGCGCATGGCGTAACACACTGAACGGGCTCGGTTGCTGACAATATGATACGCGTTCCATGTGTCTGAATCCATGTCCACTGTGCATTCTTTAATGGACTGCCAAAAAAAGATCCAGAGCAGAAGTAAGCATTTTTTTATACAAATTACAATGGACAGAGTGATGAAACATCAATTAAATATCCTATTCTTCTGGAGCAATTAACAGGGTTTAACGGTTGAGTTATGAGAATGTGATGTTTGTTTGCCTACTTTCAAAAAGACAACTGACAAGATCTTTCTGGCTTTCCCCTACCATTTCCTCAGTACAAAGGTAAGTCCTGCGACCCTCGACTTCTGATTGGCAGTTAAACAACGCCACTCCCAGTTTGGCCAGCTGTTCTTCTGACAGACCGTTACAGGCAGCTTTTAGCTGAGCAACAACCTGTAAAGAGTAGGCAGTGTCCAGTTATTTATACTGTACAGTAAATGGACTAATATATATAAGAATCCTAAATAAGAAATCGAACATGGATGATCGACTTATTTCTGTTACCTAGCAATTAAACGCAACATGTCATCTCGAAGTAACTGTTACCTGCTGCCACTAGTAACTTTATGAGGCTACAGTCCTTAACATTGTATCATCAGAGTATCTTCGTTACTATCTTCAGAATATGTTAAACAACATTGTGCTCTGAACTTTAAGCCAGACGAACTGGACAGAGCAGTCATACAAAACTATGTGGACAAAAGTACAGTGACAAACACGGTCACACACTTCGCTTTGAAAATCACCTTTAGCTGAAAATACGAAGCATATTTGTTAATTGTACCACAACCCAGAGAGCCCCGTGCCGACGGATCAAATTACCCGTAGCCTAAATAATCAGCTGCCGACAGCAGAAGGGCTATCCTAATGTTAGGAGATTTTTTGAGGTTAGGATGCTTCTGTAATACACTTATTAATTTAAGTTAGGATAGGAAAGTTGAGATATGCACTTTTTCCTAAATAAAGTTCCTAAACTTCCGATACCATGGTTACCAAACAGTTAAGATTTTCAAGTTAGAATGTTTCTGTAATACATCCCTTAATGTCCAAGGTTGGCAGAAAAACTAAGCTCAAAGCAATGAACATTGTCTTTGAATACTAGTCCGATCAGCGTGAGAACTTCCACATTTAGTTTACACAACCAGCCAACCAAATAAATATATACAGTGAACGAAATAAGTATTTGACCCATCGCAGATTTTGTAAGTTTGTAGACAAAGAAATGAAAAGTCTCAGAACAGTATCGTTTTAATGGTAGGTTTACTTTAACAGTGACAGATAGCACATCAAAAGGAAAATTGAAAAAATAACTAAATAAAAAATAGAAACTGATGCAAAATGATACTGTTCGGACCTTAATCCAATAGAAAACCTATGGAGGGAGCTGAAGCTCAAAGTTACACAGAGACGCACAGAGACAACCTCGAAACCTTACTTATTTAGAGATGATCTGCAAAGAGGAGTGAACCAAAATTCCTCCTAAAATGTGCGCAAACTTGGTCATCAATTACAAGAAACGTTTGACCTCTGTGCTTGCAAACAAGGGATTTGTCAAAGTATTAAGTCTTTTTGTTAGAGGGTTCAAAAACTTATTTCCCTCAATGAAATGCAAATCAGTTTCTATCTTTTATTTAAAGTTATTTTTTCCAAGTTTCCTTTTGATGTGCTATCGGTCACTGTTAAAATAAACCTACCATTAAAATGATTGTTCTGAGACTTTTCATTTCTTTGTCATTGGACAAACTTACAAAATTCAAGGGGGGGTCAAATACTTATTTCTTCCACTGTAACTAACAATCAAAGAGAATGTATTCGCAATAAATACATATTCCAAAAATATCCCAAGACAGCGGCACAGACTAATTTAAGTGTGCATGACTCAGCTGTGTTTAATTCAGTGATGTCTTTAAAAAGGTAAGATCCTTATTATACTGTTAAATGTGCATTCAGGGAACACTGGCATGGCTAATAAAGCTGAGAGACAAACAGCCGACTGCCAGACAGATGAGCTAGAATGCCAGCTCTGCTACTTTTGCTTTCTTTCGGAAAGTGTCTCCGAGAGCGAGAACAAGAGAGAAAACCAGTGGGGGGGGGGAGGGGGGGGGGGGTCATTGGAAAGGGGTCACTGAGCCCTATCTAACTTTCACATTTAGATTGCAAAATATATTTTTCATATTTAATATTTAGATTTAAGATCATTTAAGGCAAATCCTCCATGTTGGTGAGGGGACATCACAGCACACAGTCCAGCCCCCTGCTAAGTAACAGCCAATTGCAAACACGGGGCGTGGTCAATTAGCATAACTCGCTGTTTGTAAAAGTGCTACATTAAAATCCCACATTTAGAGTTGCAACATTTAGATTTATAGAGCGCAATATTTTAGTTTTTAAAACATATTCCTCTAAAGGTGTGAAAATTATGAAAAAAATGACCTGCAAATTTGTAGCACCGTTTGTACAAACAGCACCCCATAGAGGACACACTTACTGTACAATGTTTCTCCCTTATGATGTCACAGTTATGACTTATTTGTGTTAAGGTATACAAAATGTATCCAAACTTTTTTTGAAAGCATTATTGTTTTCTGTTTAAAAAAAAAAAAAAAGACTCTGCAAGTATCGGATTTGTATCGTATCAGCAGATATTCAAATTTACAATATCGGTATCGGACATAAAAAGTGGCATCATGTCATGTCTAGTCTGTACACCTGCTTGTGTACTGATCTACACAAACCAGGGGGAAGAAGTTCTTTTTTCATGCACTTACCCTAAAATGGCAGCTGTCAAGAGGACTGAGGTCCATCTGTTTTGCCTCTGCCAAGAACCTCTCATCAGCAACACTCATTTCAAAAGGTGGAACATTGCCCTGCAAAAGCGACGGGGCAGGGGGCACAGCTGGGGGCACTGGGGCAGGTGCTGCCTTCCTCAACCAGTCAAAGAAGGCATTCGCCCTACCACACTGGGTACTCAACACGTACACCACCAGCATCCAGGGCCCCAGACACACAAGACACCTCAGAAACATTTGGCTCTAAAGGAAATGCACAGAGGGGGTAATCAGTTTGCAACGAGTGGTCTTGCAATCAGCGGCCATGAACACACACACACACACACACACACTCCGAGAACCCAAAAGCCAAATAAAGTATAGCAATTTTATAAATGCGATCGTGCTTCGCATGGTCATATATCTTTACGCGATTTTCAATTTTGAAGAGATTTATCACGTTACCTTTGTATGCTTGTTGATACACCTGCTGGTTAGTCTTCAGCTCTGAGGCGCTCAGCTGCCTGATTGCCCAAAACAAGTCTGGGCATGGACCTCCACAGCTGTCAGGAATCAATGAGGATCAGTGAATATGAGCATGTAACTAACACAAAGCTCTCAAAAAACTCTCCATCTGTACACACCTTTAGACATTTGGCTTTCATAAAATTGCAATTTAGAACAGCGTTTCACTTTAAAAAAACAGCTTAAATGAGCTATTTAAAAAAAACTCTGCAAGTAAATGACTGAACTCACCTGAGTCGTCCTACAAACAACGTGTCCTTCGCTGCAGAGCTAAACGCTGAAAGCGTGATTTTAGGTGATAAAATCTCTCTTTAAGGGTCAGTACTGGTCAGCTGTGCATCCCTGTTACTGTTCAACTATTTAATGGGCTAGTACACAGCCAATGAACGCGGCAAGGCGAAATCTCGCGCGACGTCGGGAGTTGTCGGGCGCGAGATTTGAGATGGTTTGTTGACCTTGTTCAGCTGCGCTAACGGCAGTCTTCGTTCTGCTACACTTTTGTTCACTGTTCGTGTATACCCCTTGAAAAGAGACATTCAGGCGTTAACCGGAAGCATGTCCTTTTAATGGAAGACCTTCTTCGTCACTATATACAGAACTCTAAGCTGTTTTGCTCTCTAACCCAGCTGCTTTGTTTTTTAACAAATGATAGCTGTTGTCATTACAGCTGTTTATGTGGGTTCGTGTCTCACTGTAGGTTAGTACATGGAGGTATAAAAATACACGTTTTGTCAGGTTATCCGTATAAGGGAGGTTTTCGAGGCGAAATGGATGAAAAGCCCTCGTCTGCAGTGAGTGTTAGTGCCGTGCCTCCATATGGTCATGTCATCATCAACGCCAAGTGGAGGGGCTCTGCACTGGTACAGCATTTTAAAGGTAATTTTTAAATATTTTTCAGGTGCTCTAGTGGTTACGAGATTTCCCCTGCGATCACAAATTCGTGGGTTCGTATCCCAGGACTGCTAGTGGCACTTCTGCGGTGCCCACTGCTTCATTCAGTGAATGGGTTAAATCCAGAGAAGAATTTTGTGCTGTTCACACTGTATGACAAAATGGTCACTTCACTGTATCTTCCTCGCTCACTCCAACTGCTTGCATGTCCTCCCACATCCATAAACCTCCTCTTTTCCTCTTCCCTGGCAACTCTATCCTCAGCATCCCTCTCCTGATATACTCTTTCCTCAGTACATGTGCAAACCTTCACAACCAACCCCTTTCTGACTTTTCCTTCAAAAGATCCAACTTGAGCTGTCCCCTTTAATAAACTCATTCTTGGTCCTGTCCATTCTTTTCACTCACAGTGCAAATCTGAACGTTTTCACCTCCAGCGTTGCTTCCTGTCTTTTTGTCACTGCTACTGGCTCTAACTAAAGATTAGAGGCATGTCTTGGTTCTTGTTCACTCATTTTTATTCCTCCTGCCAGGGAGTGTGAAAACCATCTATGAGGAAGAGCTTGGTGTTGTGGACCTCCACCTCAGTAACAGAAGTTGCGTCCTGTATGTGTCTGAGAGTGACTTGGTTGCAGCGAACGACTATAGAAGGAAAATTGTCAGATTCAAAAATGTAAGTTTTTTTCAGTTTCTTGTGTCTTCATCATATTAATGCTCAAATACACATTGTTTTGATAATTGATAATCTTTTTTCCTTTTTTTTCAACATTATTGCTCACACCTCATATAAACAGCATTTGTAAAAATATTGTCATGACCAAAAAAATCAATTTATTAAAACCAAACCTAAATCAAGATATTTTACAAATATCTTTTTGTATGTTGTTTATTTGATATGCTGTTTTTGCAGTCTAACAGCAAACTACAAGGGATTGTTATAGCAGAAAAGACTCGTCTGAGTGAGCAGTACTACAGTGCACTTCAGGGGTTTGTGGTGTTGGAGCTGGGGTTAACGTTGCTACCTGTTGCCGGTCCTGCTGAGGCAGCCCAGCTCATAGAACAAATGGTGAGTCACAGGCTTTGACAATCAGTTGGCCACTCTCTGTGTCATGGCAGTTGTTTACTACATGACCAAAAGTATACAAACAATTGACCATCAAACCTATGAACTTTCCTGACCTTTTTTGCCTCTATAACAGTCTCTGCTACTCTGGGAGGGCTTACTACAAGATCTTGGGGGAGTGTCTGTGGGAATTTGTTTTGTGTGCAAAGTGGTGAACTTTATACCACTCCACCTGTCTTGGAACAGCTGTCTAGTAATTAATACCTGAGACCATGCAGTCTAAATAAAGGTGTCTTACATATAATACGTGACTTTCAGAGACAGACCTGGTGCTTGCCTCAAGAATAAATCTTAACAGATATGGTTGTTGCCAGGTAATCATATTCCATCCGTTGTCCAACACAGGTTCATGGAGAGAGCAAGGAGAACCCATTCCAAAAGAAAACCATATCCAGACTGCTGGACCCAGTGGTGTTAAAGATGGTGCAGCAGATCCCTGGGGTTGGCAAAGTAAAGGCCATGGCCCTGCTAGAGCGATTCCCCAGCATCTATGACATTAGCAATGCTTCACTGCAGGAGTTGCAGTCTGTTGTAGGACAGGCCACAGCTCAGCAAATCTGGGGCTTTTTCCACAATCCGCTCAATTGATATTACTCCACATCAGTGAGCACTGACCTGTTCACTTAAAGATTTATACCTGATGGAAGTTGTGCTGTGGTATAACAATAAGGCCATCTAAACGTGAACTTCACAACCTAAAAAAGGGAACAAAGAACTCCGAGCCTTCAACAAATCAGGATGCGGCATGATTTTGATTGGTATAATTTCAGAAGTATTTTTATTTTGTGCGCATAAAATAAATCAGAACTGGCCAACTATGCTGGAAGCAATCAGATGTATTTCATCTTTTTAATACAGAATAAGTGTAGAATAAATATTTTTTTTGTCTGTTGGTCTACAAAACATCGAGCAGAAATCTTTAAGCCAGTTTTGTGTAAGCACATTCTTTTAAATGGGACTTGTTACATGGGACAAAATTAAGCAAACCAAACAGAATTGTTCAAATTTGATTTATATTTGCGGTTGTCTTTTCTCAATGATTGTGTAGAAAGTAACATGTACAGGATTACTGATCTGAGTTACCATTTAATAAATGACTTGTACCAGCCAATATGCTATGCTCTGTTGTCTTGGTAAATGGGTTCATTTTCCTTTGCAAGTGAATGGATATGTGGGAGACGTACATGGTACTTTTCATTGTCACCACGAGATGGAGCTAACAATGCAATTTCATGCTTTCAAGCCAAAATGGCATGGCAATAGCGAGGCATGGATAAGAATGATACGTTTTGACATATAAATTTAAGGGTCATATTTAGTCACACTGAACATATTAGTTTAATGTGAAGTTTGTAAATATATGCTACATATAACTGAGTCTTTACTGTGTTAAAAGCAAAAAGGTATTGCAATGTAAAAGTACTTATCCCAGCATATTGGGGTTGATGATTTTATCACCTTCAAGGGTACATCAGAGACCTTTTGAGGCTCCATCTGATGCTGATGGCACTTGCTCTCGCTCTCTTAATTACTCCCTCGTTGAGCAATTCGTCTTTCCTTCAGTTTCTCTCCTTCTTTCCTCGGTGGCTCTTGTGATGTATTGGTTTTCTGCTCGACTTCCTCCTTTAAGTGCCGCACACTGCTGGCAGTGTTTTGGCCTTCCTGCCGGCTTACAAAGCAGTCCCCCTTTTAACAGGCTCGCTGGCGGAGATCAGCTGAATCCTGGGCCCTTTATTGTGCAACCAGTGTTGCTAGCCAGGGAAAAGCCACAGCACAAATTCACGACTTGACTTCCTAAATTCCACGCCAGGGATCCTTTCAGGGTGAATAAGGGTGTGAGGGAGCATCTCTATTGTAAACACATGTCCCAGTGGTCCTGGATCTCTTCACACTTTCCTTCTGCCTTTTTGCTTCCTCTGTATGGTGCTTCATTGTGAACTTCTGTCCTCACTTGAGCTGCATCAACAGATCATGGATTGGGGTAACTTTACCTTTAGGCTCACAGTTTTGGGGAACTCCATGCCCTGCATGTTTTTGGCTTCTTTGTTCATAAGGCGTCCAGAACATCAGTTTTTGTTGGATTTCGTGGAACCAAAAGTGTTTTGTGGAATTTTTTTGTTTTGGCTTTTTTGTGGGGGGAGGCCCATCCAACCTCACTTTCAGGTGTTGAGACTAGTAAAATCTCTAAACTAGTCGTTCACCCTCGGTGTATCAGGTTCAAGTACAGTGACATCCGCTGTGAAGTGAAGGGCAATCTCAATGTTTCAACACCACGCTTCCAACTTTGTGGAAAGTTTGGGGAAGACCCTTTTCTAGTCCAGCATAACTGTGCCCTAGTGCACAAAGCAAGCTCCATAAAGACATGGTTGGATGAGTTTGCTGTGGAAGAACTTGACTGACCCGCACTGAGCCCTGAACTCAACCCCATCCAACACCTTTGAGATGAACTGGAACAGATGAATAAAGCATAGAAGCTGTTATATGGGAAACAACTTTGCATTAAAGTGTATGTATTTTAATGCAATGCTATTAAAATCCCTGTTGATGTAATTATTCCAATACTTTTGTCCACTGGTGTACATTTGATGCCTGTAGTTGGGATACAGTGATGATGATACAAGAGCGCAGTTTCCCATTCAGTCCCAACAACACAAACTTCAGCCTACAGAAAAAAACGAGTCGGTTGGGCAGGACGGGAACCATTAAACACGAACAACTCGTCGCTGAATCAATCACACGCCATGGCTTTAACAGAGTGGCGGAGTGGTAGTTAGCATTCAGTCCTGGGTCGCGTCGGAGGCTGCGCATGCGCGTCCCTTTCACCGTGCTTGAATGCTGTGAAGGGTTTGAGGGGAGAGACCCCGGGGCTGCTTTACTTGCGGATTGCTGAAATGGATGGAGCGGAGCGGAAAAGAAGCGTCCACGCCAGGCAAGAGCCACAGGCTCCGGGGAGCACCATGAGAGACAGGAAGGTGAACGGGGACATGGTGCCAGAGAGAGTGACACTTAAAAAAGAGATCGGACTGCTGAGCGCCTGCACCATTATCATCGGTAAGCTGGGGAACTAAAGTTGTTTACTGAAGTAACAATACCATTAGTAAAAACTTTACCTTGGAAACTTTCTCTAGAAAACCATTATTGCATTTTGATTCTGGATTTAAGGAACAAAGAAGTGAGCCAGAACTGTCCCAGAGTCCTGACTACTATAATTTACTTTATGATTGTGACTGTCTTTATTATGTTACAGGAAATGCATCTTTATAATGTATAAAGGAATCTGAGCAAAAGGTTGAATATTAGGAAAAGGGGGGCATAAGTAACCATATAATACAATTTTATTTATTTGAAATATCAATAAGTATAATTATGGGTAATTGCTGATTGTGATTGATTAGTCTTCTTGCTACTTGGTATTAATGTGGTGGACTATTTTTCTTCTGTAATCTCTCTTATTAATGAGGCCGACAGCTTCAAAATCCAGACATACCTTAATGTGGTCACAGAGGGGCTTGTAAGCCGTTTTCTAATCCTTTTAAATGTGTTTCATTTTCAAAATATGGATAATTCATATTTGCCAATCTACATGTAAGAAAATGTGTGGGTGGTTTTCTCCAAAATCTCCGGTTGTTCTTGGCTGTTGGGATCCTCTCCTCATGGCAGCCTGTGCTGTCGACACAGTGGAGTAAATGATTTATTCCTGCTCTTATGTAATCTTGTTGTGTGCCACTTGGCTGCCAGGGAGGCAAGCGTGAGGCGATTTACTCCCATCTGAAGTGCCCTAGGTTGAGGAGATGCTGCTTAAAGGTGGGGTTTCTGTATCGGTATGTGTTTTTCTAGAAAGTGTATAGGTTCCAAACAGGTGAACCTTTCAACCAGATTTGGAGAAAGATCTCGTTTGTCATTGCTCAGATGATGCTAATTTCCTGAAAATGTTGATCAAACGCATCATATCGTTATCTTTTTAGCATGTCATTTTTTGTACATTCTATATCTTGGCAAGTTCTTTGGTAAAGGAGTAGAATAATATACAAAATGTAACAGTACTTTTGAAATAATTAATGTACTGTTCAGTGTACAGTTGCAGAGATCAGGCCATCACAACTACTTCCTGCAATACACAACTAACATGTAATCAAAGGTTTATCTTAGGTTTAGGTTACATTAGATATTATTAAACGTTCACCGATCAATTAAAAAATATGACTACACTACACATTTACAGGTTCAAGGCACAGTGTGATGCAGTTGTTTTTTTTCTGCAGGAAACATAATTGGTTCCGGAATCTTCATCTCTCCTAAAGGGGTTTTGGAGCACTCAGGTTCTGTTGGTCTAGCATTGGTGGTGTGGGTATTAGGAGGGGGCATAGCTGCTCTGGGCTCCCTCTGCTATGCTGAACTCGGCGTTACCATCCCAAAGTCAGGGGGTGACTACTCGTATGTTACAGAGATTTTTGGAGGTCTTGTGGGGTGAGTCCAGCAAACTTACTGATGCTGATACGATCACTTTTTTTGTCATTCAGATCTTTTAAAATTGAGATTAGAACTCAAAAAGGGTAATGCGCCCAGCTATGTTAGTTACTCTAAGAGTGAATATAAGGAAACTAAAGCCATAAAAGCACTCAGAAATTAAATTGTCCTAGACTGATTACATAAAAACCACTTAAACAGTTATTCCTCGCATGTATCTGGCCTTATTGAGTCATCACTCTTCTCCAATTAGTTTCAGGCCTAGTCCCAATGCCCTGCACATTTTCAGTTAATATGTGCTTCCACCGTACCTCATCTGGAAACAAGCTATTTCTTCATGAGCTTGGCCAGGTGTGTTGGAGACAGAGAATACCTGAAAATGGCCCCCAGGACTGGGATTGAAAACTGCTGTTCTGCATTAATCTTCATAATAGACTCACTTTTTAATTCAGTTGTAATACACAGGAAGGGTTTTTGTTTTGTTTGTTGTTTTACCTTTTTGTCCTTGTCTCACCAGGTTCCTTCTGTTATGGAGTGCAGTGCTGATCATGTACCCCACCACTCTGGCAGTAATAGCCCTCACATTCTCCAACTATGTCCTGCAGCCTGCCTTTCCTAACTGTGTTCCCCCCTATATGGCCACAAGAATGCTCTCTGCTACATGCATACGTGAGTGCAACAGCTTCTAGTGCCTCGTGTCAAACTCTTTATTCTTATCTTTTTACATCAGTAATTTTTTGTTGTTGTTACTGAATGTGGCTGCAGCTTCATGCTTTTCTCTACGCACGTCTTTCTTTAGATAGACTTAAGCGTCATAATATACTCTGGTGTAAGTGGAAAGGCTTTTAGCAGAGAGGGTCCTGTCTTATGTAATGGGGAGCCTGAGTGATAGTAAAATATGTATGTTGTGTCTGGACTGCTGATGAAGTTTAAAGAACTGCACAGAAACTTAAGGACCTGGTGATGTGGTTCTCATGCAAAGTCAATGTGAACTTTGTCATCTCAGCTGTATACGTATGTAGAGTGAGAACATTACAATGTTATGTTAATTTTATTCAATCTAAAATAACTGTACATTGACG
The DNA here is from genome assembly GCA_037577145.1 of Brachypetersius gabonensis. NCBI lineage: Eukaryota > Metazoa > Chordata > Actinopteri > Characiformes > Alestidae > Brachypetersius > Brachypetersius gabonensis. The sequence continues at coordinate 11,491,375 of JBBJLR010000133.1, forward strand.
TCATTTACGTGAAAATCCTGGTAAAATTGGAAGGACAATTTATGTGTGTTAGCACAAATACCAAATTACCAAGGAAATAGTGACGCCTTGGTATTGGCCAGAAAAACAGAAACGTTCCTTTCTGTATAAAAACAGCAATCATAAAAGAACACAAAAATATTAGAGAATTGCAGAAAATTCTTGAAATCACTGGTATGAGGCGACTATAGAAATACTCTGTTCATCCGACTGACTCTTGCATAAAACCCATTGATAGCAAATAAATAGTGAATGCATTAATACCAGTTTTCCCTTCCAATACTGATACCTGGTTCTCAAGTATCTGTTGAAACTGAGCACTGACACTATGTTAACTCTGTTTATCTGACTTTCCTCATTGGTAACTTGCCATTTAAACATTCTCGTCGCTATAAAAAGGTGCATTACTCTCTTGAATGCTTAATTTAAATTGATGTATTGCAGTCTTTTCTGGATGTACCACCTGTAGAAATATTGCCGTACCACCTCTCAAAATAATGTAAGAGCATTAATCTTACAAGCTGAGTTGTTTTGAATGCTACAGGATTGCTCCATTTGTTCCATATTGTGTCACACAAAGGAACTATCAGGTGCTAATGGGTTCGGCTCATTAACCCAGCCTAAGAAACTGTGAAGCACTGAAGAGTAAACCTTACTGCTCTTGGCTCTGCGTTCTTTAGACATGCCAACAGCCTAATTGCCCAGTCAGAAGCTCTGCATTCCCACAGTTACAGTAGCTGAACGTAAAATAACAGTAATCCATGTGGGGCTCAGAACTCAGCAAAGATAAATAATTCTGTCTGAACTGAACAAAAACTTTGCTTCTGACCTCTGTTTGATGCTGTAGACAAACACCACCAGTGGACTTGCAAAGCACATTGAGTCTTGACTATGCCAAGCACTCACAGGGGGCAATGAGCTGCAAGCCCACAGCACTTGACTGTGCTGGCTGGGCCCACAGCGTGTGATTATTGCATTAGCTCTTATTATTCAGTCTTGTTTGGGGACAGAAGAATCCTAAAAAGGGAGAGGCGCTCCATCTTTTCATGGACCTGCTCGTCGCCCTCTGTCTTTGTTCTCTTTCAACTGGAGGCAATTTGTTTGTTGGGACCGACAGGAAAAGTCTTAGTTTTCTCAGAAGGAAAGGGGGGACATGTAAGAAATGGAGAGTGGCAGTGACAGTGATGGATAGGTTGACAGAATTACAATTCTGCTTCTCTTTTCCTCAGCATTCCCACATTCCCAGGCTCCAGTAAATCCACATCAATAGCCATCAGCACACTGGTCTCACACCAGTCCACCCTAAAGGCCCCGCAATCACGTTTCCCCTAATGTGTCTTGGCATCACAGGACATGCTTCAGCTGGGGAAAAAACTTGGCATTCAAAATGGCCACACACATTTCTAATTAAAGACATTAAAATCATAAACCCATCCACACTTCATACAGGGACTGAAACAGAATGGTCATTGAATTATGTGGTCTATAAATTACAGCTTGCCTTGACTCTTTGTGTGTGTTGGCCACTGTATTTCTAGTGTTTCTGACATGGGTGAACTGCTTCAGTGTGCGTCTGGCCACGCGTATCCAGGATATCTTCACTGTGGGGAAGCTGATGGCTCTGGGCCTCATCATAGCTGTTGGACTGGTGCAGATTTATAAAGGTGAGAGCATATCATCATCCACTCATTGTTGGAACCACTTGGCCACAAGTGAAATCCTGAAGTCACGTACCAGTTCAGTTACTGAATTCAGTCCAAGTTTACTTTTGTGTCTTGAATGAAAATGAGACTGCATGTACATCTGAGGAGCTGTTTTTTCCTTGAAGGGTAAAGTCCTACATTTACATTAAATTGTTTTTCCTGACGCATAGTTATAATGTGTGTTTATATGAGGTTATTTACCAGAAACAGTTCATTTTACTATCTCTCTTTATTCCTCAGAACTAAACAGGCTGTGCATGTTACTGTGCCTTTAAAAACTGATATATGTAAGTGAGCTGTGATTGGCTGCCCTGTATTGGGCCTCATAAATAAAGCATTTCAGGCCGAAATGAAAATAATTATAATTTCAGTATAAGTGGGTGGGCTAAAGCACTGTAGGTGGTGTAGGTAATGCAATATTTATCTGTATGGTTTTCATGACATCTGTAAACAGATAAATAGTCTGGTTAGTAGTCAACAGTATAGATTAACAGTGTTTATGAAGTTCATCAAACCATATCAGGAAATCAGGTGCAAATCAGTTGTTTGGACCCTTTAACAGGTCCTGGATTGACTTTGTTGTTTTATCTTGCTCCACTAATCAGATTTCAAGTTGTTGAGAGAGAGAGATAAACCTTTATTAATAACACAAGTGGGAAAATTGTGTTTCAAACTATTTAAAGTATAATGATTCCAGATGTAGGTTTTCCTTTGACAGAAAACCACACAAATTCAGTTCTAGTTTCTGTTGTTGAAGTCTCTTCAGAAATATTGAAAATAATATGAAGAAAACCTTGTTTTCTCAGGTAACTACGAGGGTCTTACTCCACAAATAGCGTTTCAGTTCTATAAGACTCCATCAGTGGGGCAGATTGCTCTAGCTTTCCTTCAGGCGTCTTTTGCCTTCAGTGGATGGAACTTTCTCAATTATGTCACCGAAGAGGTGGTGGACCCCAGGAGGTGAGGTTGAACATCATACTCATTCATTGTTTTAACAAAGACACAATCTGTGACATCCAAAGCTGCTGCATGTTATCATTGGTTGAATATAAGGTACCCTATTACATCTCTTGGCACAAGATCACTAAACAGTTATGCGGAGTCTGGCTGCTGGAAGTCAGCAGGCACCAGGAAAGACTTTTCAGACAGCTGCATTTTTAGTCTAGCTAAACTGTTACTGATCATATTATTATCATATCATGCTCTTCCCACCATTCAAGCTTGGTGGGGGACCATGTGGTGGTGATAGTAGCTCTGTGCCCCATTGTTAGAATGCATGACCATTTGCAAATTGCTGCTATCATTTTTGTAATCCACATCCTGTGAACACATCCAGCAGTCAGCGCTGTAGTGTTTTAAGCATGGCTGTTTCATCAGGAACCTTCCACGTGCTATTTACATCTCCATTCCCCTGGTGACCTTTGTGTACACACTCACCAACATCGCCTACTTCTCCTCCATGTCTCCAGAGGAGCTGCTGTCCTCCAATGCTGTGGCTGTAGTAAGTACACAGCCTTCTCTCTCCTTTGCTCAGGCAAAGTTTGTCCTTAACAGTTTTGAGTAAAAATGCAGTTTAAGGTCAGCTGCCCAGTTTACATATTTGACCATTATTTGATACACCTCCCCTGGACATACAGTCACTGGATATTATAATATGGAGGTACATGTTGTAGGTGCACTTAAAATGATTGACCTTAGCCCATCTGTTGCAAACAGACACACTATGTCTATCAATGGGAAGTTATCACTGTAGGATCATGATGGAGTAAGAACTGTTTGAGCAGTGGACCATTTTTCGCACAGCAATAAAACTAATATGATAGTGGCATGTTAGTGTTATGTGTGGTTCGGCATGTGTGTTTTAGACAACATAGTGTTGCTGGTGTTTTTACACAACTTTGTTTTAAGGATGGGTTGAGTTAGGGTTGATCCAACCAAAAATAACCTGCCAAAAGCGTTTACAAATCACTTCAATATTGCTGAACCTGATCAGAATCAGGTAACTTTATTGAACTCAGTGGAAATTGCTTATATTAGGACTGCGAAAACACACACAGACAAGAAGAATGTAAAATAATGCTATATACACAAATGCTGGGAATAAATAAGTAAAATTGACATAAGTAGTGATATATTTACATGGGAGGACTATAGCACATAAAATATTGCACATACCCATAATGTTTTAGCACCTGATAAGAAAATTACACAATATTGTGCATGGTAGACTAATTGCACATCATATCAAAATAATGTACGCAGTCATACACTTAATGATGCGCTCATACTAGTGCAACACATTACAATACTGGGCAGCTGGTAGCGTAGTGTTTAGTGCGTTCGCCCTGTGATCAGGAAGTTATGGGGTCGTTTCCCAAGACCGCTAGGCACCTCTGAAGTACCCTGAGCAAGTTACCGTCCCACACACTGCTCCCCAAGCGTCCTGGCTGCCCGCTGCTGAATGGGTTAAATGCAGAGGAAGAATTTCGTGCTGTTCACACTGTGTGCTGTGTTCACGTATGACAGAATGGTCACTTTCTCTACTATGACAGTAATATGTCAATATTACTAAGAACAGGCCATCACCTATATAATATCTAGTCTTATGGAATTCACTATGCAGGTGTTCTTATGGTGGTCCCTCCCAACTGATTACAGGATAGAGAGTGACAGACAAATGTATCATAGATGAGTAATTGTAGACCTACAAAAGCAAATGTGTATGTAACATGTTAAAATAAAAAAAATATGTATCATGTGTTAAAATAATGTAGTAAAATCATCTAATAATAAACTGGTGGCTCACTGAACTGCATATAAGAATTTGGAAACACTTTGAAAACCAGTGTCCTAAAATCATCTCTCTCCATCTGGCAGTTTATAGCTTTTAGTTTGATTTACCTGTTTCATCATATTAGGCTGCATAATGTTCCTCAGTTAACATATAATTTGTTACTGTTTTAGGGTGTACTAAATTCTAAAATTATGTCCAATAGACGTTTGGGGAGAAGTTGCTTGGAATGTTCTCCACCATCATGCCCATCTCCGTGGCTCTCTCCACCTTTGGAGGCATTAACGGCTACCTCTTCACATCATCCAGGTCAGCCTAGCCCTCCCAAGACCTTTTTGCTGCCTTCCGTGGTGTGATTTGCTCACTATTGTCTAGATCTGGGTTTCTGAACCACTGATCGGCCGCGAAGGCTTTTGATTGTGCCACGAATCTAAAATCGAGACAGGCCACCTGTTCCGCAATTGGCTATTTAATAACATCTAATGAGACCAAATTGGCCTTGGCGACATGCTGTGATAGATAGGTGGGCCTCAACGTTGAAAAGGTTGAGAACCATTGCTCCAGAAGGCCTCCTGAAAACTTTAAAAGGGTTTGGCTGCCCCCTTCTGGACACTCAGTGCTTTACATTAATCAGTAACTGATCTGAGTCTATATCCTCGCCTTGCTAAAATAATCACCTAACTCTTTTTTTTTTTTTTCAAGTTATTCAGGAAACATAAAACAAAAAAATTCAACATATGACATTTATTTATAATTTCCCTCAAAAAAGATGTAACAAAGGATGACTGTTGGGATAGTAACACTGTGTGAATTATGTAACTTAAGAGAAGTAAATGACTTTGTGACTTAAGCATTAAAAGTAACACTTTATTTGAAGGTGTCTACATAAGACTGACATGAGACTGTCATAAACATGACACATGGCACTTAATGACAACAGACATGAACGTTAGAAAGTTTCATTAATGTTCATGACACGTTATGCCATTTTCATGACAGGCTAATGTCACTCTTATGTAAACACCTTCAAGTAACGTGTTTCCAGTAATGTACATACATACATTGTTGACACATTCAACAATAGAACACTGACAAACTAAGTAAACAACAACTGCCTCCAGCTCTTCCTTACTGGGTTCTTATCTGATGCTGTCAAAGAAGTGATGACGTGTTTCGTTGACTGGAGGTCCTGGAACTGCCTCTCATTGATTGGCAGAGCTTGTGGAAACTTCTTATCCATTTCATTCATTTGGTACCTGTACCCTCTGTGGTAGTTCTGCCCATGCAGAGTCCTCTTCAAATGACAGCTTGAAATGGACTTTACCTTCACTCTTAAACCGAAGAGCCCGCAAGTGATGCACAGTCGGATCTCCAGGTTTTTTGCCTGGTCTGAAAAGCTATTAAAATAGCAAAATAAAATGTGTAATAAATCAGCTTAAGTCACACTCTTGACATAGTCCATTGTCCTAAAGTGGTAGAATCATATTACCTGATCGGTAATATGGTAATAAACTGACGGTTTAGGCAGTTTTACCACAGGTTGCCAGCATCATGAGGAGACGATTTAGGCAAAAAAGTGACGTAGTGACGTTTGCCAAGAAATGACGTAGGCGATTTTTTTTCAGCAAGGTGATGATATGTAAATCAACTGTGCCCTCATAAAAGCACATATTATTTGAAAGATATGACATACTGTATATGTACTCTGATTCTGGATTCGTAAAGAAGCCATAATGTGACTGAGCTTTTTTATGACCCGGCATCTGTTATAACAAGAAAAAATGCTACTCACTAATGCGTTGGTGTGTGTGTGTTTGTGCGCCCTCAGGCTTTGTTTCTCAGGAGCAAGAGAAGGACACTTACCAAGCTTACTGGCCATGATTCACTTTAAAAGCTGCACCCCCATACCAGCTCTACTTGTGTGTGTGAGTTACCATATCTTATATTAAAGAAAGTTCGTAAGTAAGTAAGTAAGTAAGTACATTTTATTTCTATAGCGCTTTAAAAACAACCTCAGTTGACCAAAGTGCTTTACATATAGAACATATATAAACAATAAAAAAAAATCAGATAAAACAATATACAATCAGACAATCAAACAGAGTCAAAAGCCAATTTAAAAAGGTGTGTTTTAAGAAGTTTCATAGTTTAAGAAGTTCATAGTCTGGTGCAGATCTAAGACACACTGGTATACACTGCTATTCCAAAGCATCGGGCTTTCAACCGAAAAGGGCCTGTCCCCTTTAGTTTTTAACCTAGAACATGAAGCAAAAGTTGGTTGGACGATCTCAACGATCAAGTTGGAGTGTGAAGGATTAAGAGAACAGACAGATATGAAGGTGCTTAACTCTCCAATGTTCTCAGTGGCTTATATTTTTCATTGATAGCTTGTAGAAATGAGCCAAGAATTTTAACCATATGTGTGGATTCTAATCTATTAGTCCGTACTACTTTTGTGTTAAGTATGACAGTAAATTAATTTGAAGTTTTTAGGATGTGCATCTTGTCTGCAGAATGAAAACATCCTTTCCAGTTTACATTTTTTGGTCATTATGTTACATGATGTAACATTCATGGTTTATCCAGCTTACTTGTATAACTTGTATATCTTCTTATGAGTGCGTACTCGTTCATATTTATCTTTGTCAAAAGACCCTGGAAGTATATTAAATATATTTTTATTAGGGCTGGACAAGTTAATGTGTTATTATTGTGTAAATCCATTATTTAGTTGACAATTATTTTATCATGCATTAACAGTTTTTTAATGACTATTATTTTGAAAGTTCATTGCTTTTGTTTTGTGCTCAACCATGCTGTAATGGTTCTGGCGCCCATGCTCTGGACTCTGAGGGTGACTTCTTTTTCTATAACAAACTAGATAAAATGCCCTGTAGTGGCAAATAGCTTTGGTTTTATATTTGTTCTGATTTCATTAATTTGTTGAGAATTACAAGAAACAGGTTTGCAAAGAAAATGTTTGCAAACCAAATGTTGTTGCACTTTTGTTCATACAGCAGTACTTTTCAAATAAAAGTGTGCAATACACTACTTTTTAATTAGTTATTGAATGTTGTGCATAGCAATGCGGGTAACTGCAATTAATCACAGAATATCATGCAATTAATAAGGATTTAAAATATCAACCCTTGCCCATCATGAATTTTTCTAAATTCTTGCACTGCATGTTTTAAATAATACTACAAACATCTGAAAACTGATGTATATTTGCAGAAAGGGAAAAATCAGCTTTTTCTATTGGCGTTTCCTGACACTTGATCTGTTCTTCTGCATCTCTTTGTTTCTCTCTGTTCCTTACTGTTCCTCGCTCACCTTGCTTCGCAGTGCACTGCCACAATCGTGATCATGTGCATCGGTGAAACACACAATCTTATAAACTATGTATCCTTCATCAACTACCTCTCTTATGGAGTCACCATTGCTGGCTTGCTGTATTACAGATGGAAGAAGCCAAACCTGTACAGGCCTATAAAGGTATGACTGCTCAGAAAATACTGGTACACATCTTTGTGTCTCCCAGCTATGAACTGGTGGAAGGATTACTAGGATGACACCTTTAGACAGAGAAGGTCACACAGTAACACCAGCATGCATTCAGAATTTTCAGAAGTGAACAGTAACACTCACCGTAACCCCACAGGACTCTTTACACACTTCTAGAAAAATACATTTATGAATGGCCTGAACTCCACCCTGCTCTGATTGTATGTTCTCACATCCCAGCTTGTCTCCCCTCCTCTCTAAAGGTGAGTCTGCTGGTTCCTGTGTGTTACTTGCTCTTCTGGGCCCTGTTGCTGGGCTTCAGCCTGCACTCAGAGCCTGTGGTCTGTGGGGTGGGTTTGGTCATCATGCTCACTGGAGTGCCTGTCTACTTTCTGGGAGTGCACTGGAAAGACAAGCCAAAGTGCATCTATGACTTCATCGGTAAGTTAAAGAAAGTAATTTTTACATCACAGTGCAGTCGCTCTTTGTTAACCCAGTGATTATTTGCTTTCTTGGCTAATCTAAGTTTAGGTATTCAGTAAGGTGCACACACTTGAAGGGCCAATCATGTGGGACGTGAAGAGTCAAGCAGTAAGGAAAGAAAATACGAATGTGAAAACTTTGAAATTAAAGGATTTGTTAGAGTATAAACCTACATTGTGAACATTTTTGCTGCAGAAGTGCCTTTTGGAGTAATATAGAATAATATATTTTTTATTTAACAGTTCTTTTTATTGGTGAGAAAAAGGGATGGATGGATGGATGGATGGATGGATGGATGGATGGATGGATGGATGGATGGATGGATGGATGGATGGATGGATG
>JBBJLR010000133.1:11501385-11524712 GCA_037577145.1 Brachypetersius gabonensis
TATCAGACAGGTTTAATTGATTTCATGCCAGGCCCAATAAAAAAAGTGTTCCTTTAATTTTTGTGAGCAGTGTAATATATATATATATATCAGTACATACATACACACACACACACACATACATATATATATATATATACACACACAGTACTGTGCAAAGGTTTTAGGCAGGTGTGGAAAAAATGCTGTAAACAAAGAATGGTTTCAAAAATGGAATTATTTATTTTCATCAATCAACAAAATGCAGTGAATGAACAAAAGAAATCTAAATCAAATCAATATTTGGTTTTGAGATCAGGGCTCCAACACTTCCAGGACTCCTTCTCCTTCTTTACGCTGAAGATAGTTCTTAATGACTTTGGCTGCATGTTTGGGGTCGCTGTCCTGCTGCAGAATAAATTTGAGGCCAATCATACGCCTCCCTGATGGTGTTCATGATGGATAAGTATATGCCTGTATTTCGCAGCATTGAGAACACCATTAATCCTGACCAAATCTCCAACTCCATTTGCAGAAATGCAGCCCCAAACGTTCAAGGAACCTCCACCATGCCTCACTATTGCCTAGAGGCACGCATTATTGTACCACTCTCCAGCCCTTTGATGAACCAACTGCCTTCTGCTAGTCCAGAGCAGCTGCTGCCACTTTTCTGCACCATACTTGAGTCACTTGGCCTTGTTTACACGTCGGGGGTATGGCTTTTTGGCTGCAGCTCTTCCATGAAGACCACTTCTGGCCAGACATCTCTGGACAGTAGATGAGTGTTCCTGGGTCCCACTGGTTTCTGCCAGTTCTGGTACTGCTGGAAATTTTCTGATTTCGAAGAGTAATAAGCTTGATGTGTCTTTCATCTGCTGCGCTAAGTTTCCTTGGTCAACTGATGAGTCTGTAATCCTCAACGTTTCCATTTTCTTTGTGCTTCTTCAAAAGAGCTTAAACAGCATATTTTGAAACCTCAGTCTGCTTTGAAATCTTTGTTTGGGAGAAACCTTGCTGATCCAGTAAAACTACTTTGTGTCTGTTGCTGTGTGATATTGATATGGGGTGGAGGAAGCTCAGTGGGTAGGATACTTGCCTCTGGACCAAGAGGTCACAGGTTCGAATCCTACCTTCAGCACCACCACTGGGTCCCTGAGCAAGACCCTTAACCCTAGTTAGAGAATGGAAGTCGCTTTGGATAAAAGCGTCTGCTAAATGCCGTAAATGTAAATGATATTGATGATCATTAGTACTTGTTTGGTATAATTGGTTGATCATACACCTGACTATAATCCTGACTTTATGCAAGTGTACTTATAAGAATTGATGCTGGTTTGAAGGCAAAAGGAAGTAACACCAAATATGGATTTGATTTAGATTTTTCTTTTGTTTGCTCTTTTTTCACACCTGCCTAAACCTTTGCACAGTACTGTATATGTAAATATGTGTGTGATTGTTTTTGAGAACTGAACTCATAGTTTTATGCGAAAATCCCCACAATAACGCGGAAACTGCAACTATCCTCCACCTTTTCACACAAGGGGACTCAGGGCAGGCTGTAGCCAACGCGGTTTCTCTGTGGTCCAAGCACTCAGACACTTCAAACTCCACAGTTCGATTGATCTCCAGGAGACCTTTCTAACGAGCCCTCATTTCTATTTTTAGCCCCAGCAGATCCGTTCATTTGGCCGTGGTGTCCCTTCCAAGTTGCATATCTCGGCGAGGAATTTAAATTAAAAAGACGAATGCGGGTTTATCTTTACATTTTCTTTAAGGGTAATGTATTAAATTGAGTTTAAAATGAAATTAAAGTGTTCTGGGAGCATAACAAATAGGCATTTTAAGGCATTTTTTTTACCAAAAAGAAACAGTGCTTTTTTCACTATACACAGGTGCTCTTGGAACATAACCCCCGTGAAAAGCGATGTGCTACCACGCCCTTGCATGTGCAGTTCCACAGTCAGTGCCATGCCCATAAATCTTTGCTACCATGGGACACTGGCAGCTTTATAAGCTTCATCAAATTGCTAAACCTGAATGAATTTGCATAACCTTCATGTGTTTTTGTGATTTTTCCTTCGGATTTTTGTTAAAACCCAGGATAGAATTTGGGCAATGTAATCAATAGAAAATACTTAATCATAATAACAACAATAATAAAACAATAAACAAACTTATTTTCTTTAACAAAGGGCATAAAAGTATCACTCAAAACTACAATAGAATAATAAAACAAAATGTATCCTTCAGTGAACTTCTTTTCAGGCTTTGGAAAAATAGTTAAAACATATTCCCAGAAGCACCCTGTTGGAGGTTGGGGGATTTCTTTCATCCTCTCTCTATTTCTATTTCTTTAATCCTCTGTCTATTTCTATATTTATTCATGATTTTTCATAGGCTTACATAAATGTGTCGTGTTTCCACTGTATCTTACAGCCTTTTTACAAATTAGACACATTGCTGTTGTTTCAAGCAGCACTAAAGTATCGACTTCATTACACTGGTATCAGTCAATATCAATTCCAACGTCGATATCGGTATTTGGATGAATCCGCCCACCGCTTGCTTGTATATACATTATCTTAAACTGCAACTTATAGATGGACTTAGTTCTATCATTGTTCTTGCTGAAGCATTTTTTCCTTCAGCATATTAGGTCATATTTTTGAATGCTGTAACCATTACTGCACATGAACAGTGTAAAAACAGTTATCAAATAAAAGATACGTTGAAAGTCTGTAATGTTGATTATTCACTCACTCATATACCAAAATTAATTTTAAAAATTAAATAATTTTACAGCATATATATCCAAATACTTTGGTACAGTTAACAGATGTATCAAAAAACTAAACAGTCTCTAAAAATACATATTTGGTAAATTACTATAATGTTGATACTATGTCGATTTCACAATGTCTGTCAGTATGATCTAACCTAATTCTGTCTGCCAACACAATTTACACAATGTGGACAAAAGCATTCAGACTCATTACATCAACAGGGACTTCCTTTACTCTTCTCCACCTTTTCTTTGCGGTCTTTCACTGGTATGTTCACCTGTCCACCTGTTTATTGACTACCGTTGCTAATGTGGCTGGTTTGTCACTTAATTTACCATGTTGTTTACAATGTTTTCCTTTATTCATATGAATTATTTGATATTTAGGTCTTAGCATAATGTCTTATTTGTTACTGACACCTATCTCGTTTATGACAATCAATTTATGGCTTTTAAAGAGCTCCAGTTAGCTGTGTGGCTAACTCAGCACCAAGTTACTGGGACACATTATAACTGACTGGAAACAAGCAGTGTTTATCTTCTACATACATCTACACCAACTGTCTCCTACATACATCTTTTGATTTTCAAATCTGTTTATAACTTGATCGTGCATATAATTTTGCCTAAAGAAACTATATTTCTTAAGGATTTATCTCATCAACTGTCTCCCACATTGTCAACATGACAGCCACATAAATAAATTCCTGAAGAGTGTGCACACATTTTTATAAAACTTTTATTTATAATATCCATGCCTCATTTCCTGATAAAAATCACAGGTATAAACAATGCCCACATACTTGGAGACAGACATCCGTACTTTCATCAAGCGGGAGGCCATATTTGCCAAGTAGGAGCCAAAACACTTTTTATCATCTTGGTGCATTTGGAAAATTTGGAGCTAGATTGGAGCTATAATGAGCTATATTGGCATCGGGGAGTGCACCCTTGCATGCTGAACTGATATGGTCACACAACAAAATAGAGCTGTGATCTCCGATAGCCGAAGCAATGGTTGCCTCCGCTTTAGTGTCTGTGTTGTTTGTGTTTTTTGGAAAGGACAATTTGAATTGGGTAGCTTTTTAACATGCTTCTGGGAGCTGATTGTTTTTTAATGTCTTGAAGCTTGGCATAAAAATCTGTTTTACAGTACAAACAGAAAGCCCTGCTGCCACTACGAACATAGGGTTTCATCCATCCTTTGAATTCCAATAGAAACTCCTATTCTGTATTTTTGGAAGTGGGATGTAGGTTGTCATAGTTTTAATGGATTGATTTTACATGTTTATGTAATAAAAGACCAAATAAAGTTTGATTTCAATATCTATGTGTGTGTTTTATTGAAATGAGTGTCTGTATGATGAAGTAAACGTTAAGTTGGTGTCAGCACAGTTTTAGCAATACAACAAAGCGGGGGGGAAATAAACAAGTTGTAAAACAAATGTATTTAACATTTTCACTGTGGTCTACTGTTGATGGGGAGGGGAAATGTAGAGCTGTCTGTAAGTGGTATGTAAGCTTATTAAAATGAGAGAAAGAACACACCATAACCCTTAATAATATAAGGAGAAATAAGTATCAATGGTATGAAAATGAAGTATTGAAAATGACTAGGGAAAAAGTGATAGAAGGGTTTTTTGTGTTTTTAAGAGAGAAATAGTTAAGTAAATTGACCCCATTTTTGTTGATTGTGTAAGAGTGGTCTCTTTTACACTTTGCTTGAAATATATAACTTGCTTCAAATTATATTGCTTGTGATATAACTTGTTTTGTGAATGGCTGAGATCAACCATGAAAGGTTTATGATTGGTCAGTCGGTGTGCATGCACATGCGCAGACGCCTGGACGGGGAACGCAAAGCATGGATCTTTGGCTGATGTGCATGGAATATTGTTAAAGTTTTAAGTTTTAATGTCATATACAGATAACAGATAATGTTACCTTTAATGAAATCCTTAGGCTTGTGTACCGACCTACTTTCCATAAACACATAGAAAACTACACAGTACTACACGAAATAGAACATGTATAAAGTAAGTACACTTATAAGAAAATAAAAAAATAAGTTGTATAGGAAGTAGCTAAGGTTTGACAAAATGTCGCTAGATTTGTCGTTAGGCGCTTATTGGGGGAAAGGTCGTTACGGGAGTCTAAACTCCGTTAGAAACAGTTGGCAACACTAAAAACAATCGTTTGTTATTTGTTTTGGAGCGAGAGTAGACGCTTCGTTACTAAGGGAAACGCATCCGTATTGGAGCGCCTGGTTACTGCCAGTGAGCCAATTAGATTGCTCCTCGACATGATGAGAGGCGGGTCTAAACAAACGAGCAGGGAAGCGACAACACACTTGCTATTCAGAAAGTAACTTCTAATACTGGTGAGTTAAAACGATTCAGTTAAAGATAACATCTTCAGTGGTCGTACATTCTAAAGCAGTTTCATATTTCGTTCGTTGTAAATTCAGACAAGTTATTATTATTTTTTACTTTACCCAAACCGTTACCAGGCTAGCTAGCTAACGAAGATTAGTAGCTGAACTTTCTTTAACGGTATTCTCAACTAACGCGGTTGTGAAACGAAATGTATAACTTGCTAAGTAGAGTGAGTTATCATCCATTCACGAAGGGTTGAGTGGAGTCATTTGCATTAAATCTGTTCCTGTTATTTACTGCAGTAGCCGTTCTAAACAATGTAGCCACGAGGTCATAATTTACCCTAATGGTCATGCGCGGTTAAGATCTGTTTGTTTATATGTACATTTGTGCTGCTGAGGTGCCCACCCCTAAGTTGTCTTGAGGATTTTAACTACTTTTGTCTATTATTTATATGCTTCTGATCTCTATTATGTGCAGTAACGTACTCCTAACTACTGTGTGTTGTGTTATTAGTATTAGTGACCCCAGCATGTCGGGTATAAACACTGTATTAAAGTGTATTTCTATTTTTGGTGATTGTTTTATTGGACCTATTTAGACTTTACAATTGATTGTTCTTGTCTCTATGTGTCTTTGCAGTCATTACATAATTCATTTCCTCTGCGATCAATAAAGTTAGACCTCTCATCCAGCTCTAATCTATGTCTAGCAGCAGGTTTATAACTATTACTGACCCCGGTCCTTAATGTACTTGTTGACTTCTCAGGCTTGCGAATGATGTCAGCCTTTCAGTCTGGATCGTTTAAAAGTTTTTCCTCAACTCCACTCAAAAGTAAATCTACTGTCCCGAGGAGTCTCCCCAGAAGCAAGAGTGTGGAATCCACAGGCGACTCGACCTACTCCTTACTCTCACCAATTTATCACGATAGTTTTGATCTTTCGGATGAAGACAATGAAGAAGCACCACTGCAGTGTTGGGCTGCTGACAACCCCTCTCACAAAGTACATGAAGATACATTGTCAGCCAGTCATAGCAGGTGTGAGTTTATTAAACTAATAAATTACCCCCCCCCAAAAAATATATCCATTGTAGATGTTTTTTCTAACAGTCTGAATGGGATTTTCAGGAATGACACTGAATCACTTAATGCACAAGACATGGCTATTTCAAAGTTAAATTTAAGTGCATGGGAGCAGTGGGTTGTGAGCAAAGCAAAAGAAGATCGTCTGAAAATGCACCGGAAGGTCCTGGAGGTAAGTTCGGTCTGTCTGTCTGTCTCTGAGAACACTGAGTACAGTGTTATGGTCTTTCTGTCCTTTTCTAGCATGACGCTTTTTTCTGACTCTTGATTTTCAAACCTGACTCAAGAATTAAGTAAGTCTGTCTGTCTGTCTATCTATGTATAAGCGTGTCAAGTAAAAAATAAATGGTGTAAAAGTATTTAAAAATACATCACCCACAGTGGTTCATACAGTGGTTCCGGGACCCATACATACAAGGCATCTCAAAATAAACAGCAACAGAGACCATTTTGTCAGGGAGTTAGTTAATGGGTCACAGGTAGACATGCTCAGTTCGGGTCTGAGTGCCTGGTCCAGTGTGGCAGACCACTGGCGTTGGTATCGTGCTGTGCTGCTCGGACCAACTGGTCAGTTCCTAAATGCCTTGCATTGTGATGTTTGCAAGTGATGTAGTCCAAAGATACAAAAATTCCTTGTTGCATGAACTGCAGAGAACTGGGCCAAGCAGTGCCTTCTCGTCTGCGTTCTTCATTTTACAGAGCCCCTGTGGCCAGAAATGGACTGGGTTAAAATCACATGGGGCAATTAATCGGTGTTAATTTTTTAACGCGTTTTTTTTCTGTGCTCAATTGTTTGAAATTAACATATTGGACACCTCTATAAATTTATTTCATGAGTCAAGTTAGAAAATCATAAGTGTCTTTCTAGAAAGGCCATACATATTATTTATATGAATATACATATTATATTCAATAGCACCAAATTATAAAAGTGCAACTATGTGCCCTAAACACTGTATTTCAGCAACTAGCTTTGAAAGAAACGAAGGCACAGGAAGAAAAAGAACAACAGAGGAAAAAAGCAGTCAGTGAGTGTAAAATACAAGAGTGGATGCAGTTGAAGAAAGAACAGGTAATTATTTTTTTCATGTTTTCACAACTTATTGCACAATTTTGCACATTTATTTAAGAATGAATTCATGTTTACTCTTTTGAATCAGATGCTAATTTCCATACATTTAATTATATTCTTAGTGATAGACAAATATTTTTTCCTTCTTCTCTAGGAAAAACAAGAAAAGCTTTGCAGGGAGTCCCAAAAAACTAAAGAAATGCTACATGAAGAACATAAACGACTGGAGACTGAACGAAAAGCTCAAGAAAAATATAAAGAGTGGCTCCGAAAGAAAAAACAAGAGGAAATAAAGAAGATGATGAAAGATCAGGTAAGTTTATTAGAGGCATGCAAAAGAATTTAAAGAACTAAATTTTCATAATAATTCAATCATGATGATTCTATATGCATTAAAGGAAGAAAAGGCTAGAAGACAAATGCAGGAGAGAGAACGGAAAGAGAAGGCAGAGCAGAAATTTAAAGAATGGATTACAAGCATAAAGGACAAAGACAGACATAAACCTCAGCCTGCAGCAGGTAAGAGAAAAACTTTAATACACAGAATATTTCAGCATTTTATTTAGCTGCTGAGTGATGCTGTCTAACAGGACTTTTCATTATTGTTTGTGCAAAAATGACAGACTTGAGTCATCACTTTAATCTCCAAAAATTTTAGTCACTTGCCTGAGCTTGTCTGCTTGACACAAGACATTACAGCACAGAGGAGAAACAGACCTTTTGTTTTGTTTTGACTGAACGTAAAGGATGGGTTTCCACATTTTGCATGACTGTTAACCAAAAGATAATATTTACAACTTCTGCATCCCAACACCGTCACTGGTCATTAGTGAAAAAATTATGATGACCGTTGTTCTTGTTTTCAGGTGGCTATGACAATCTGAACTACCCATCTCCTACTTTTGTGAACCCTATTCCTTGGAAGCCCATTCACATCCCCCAGCAAAACTTGACACCCAGGAAGAAGTCGACACGGCGGAAACAGCAAGTTCTACCCAAGTATCAGTCAACACCATGTCTTAGCTACAAACCCAAAGATACCATTAGCTTTGCATGCAAAAGGCGGTGATAGCTTTCACTCTTTCAGCAGAAATGGATCACTTGGAAAGATATTTGCCATTTTAAGGACTGGACCTGTGATTGGAAAAGTGTTTAGGTGCTCCTGTAAAGTAGTTTCACACAGTATAATTCCTCATGAATTTCATTTTCTGTTACAATGATCTGTGGTGCATACACCGTTTAGTTTTCCACATTACTAACAGCAGTCTTTTGACAAAATTAACAAAATGTTAACTGAAATGTTTTGTTTTCCAAATAAAACGATACATTTAAAACCAATCACACTGACTTTTAGCATTGGACAAGTTACGACCATAAGACAGTAAAACTTTCTACTTAACTTTCTACTTATATACACTACTGTATTAGTGTTTTATTTCCTAATAGGTTTCACATTCAGTTTAGTTTATCACCACTGTTTCAAGGTAGCAGGGAAAGACCATCCTTGTTTTGATCATAAGCATTGTACTTCATGGGTCTTAACAGTTGTTTATACATACAAGGACCATGCATGGCTTACTCCCACACATCTGTCTTATAAAGGCCTCTGTGTCTGATCTTGCGCACTGTAAGTAGCCTGTATGCAAATGTCTTTGGCAAGTAGTTAGCTGTGGTAAGCTAAAACTGGTCATGAATATTAAAACTTTCTTTTGGAAGTGCATTCTAGCAGTTGAAGTAGGGATGACATGTTATTTTACAGTGTTGACTAAAAATCTGGTCTTGGATTTCTTTAGTGAGCTTAACAAAAAAACGTACTAGCATATCTATGTGTTTATTAAGTCATCTTGTGACTTAACACAAAAAGGCTTCTGACTCACAGACGGCTAAATGCCAGATGTGCCCTTCACACACTCATGTATTGTCCTGTGTCTGGCAGTGCCTTGTGGCCCTCTGAGCTGTGCTGACGCCAGGGCAGTGTGTGAGTGGGTGGATGAATAGAAAGATGAGAAGGGGGTCCTAGTCATACATCCACATCTTCATCGCTTATTACACAGCAAATCTCTTCACTGGACTAGAGGTTACGTAAAACTTCTTTTCTGACTTTTGGCCGTTTTAAAAGGTTTTATACTTATTCAGATTTTGTTTATATGAATGTATTTGGCCTGAAAAGTCAGGGAGGAGACGGATGGAGGGGGGAAGCTAGTCTGAATGGTTAGCATAGGTTGCTGCGATTCTCCTGCAAAGCTTTGTCTCAATGCTTCAGAGAACTGAATGTAATTCTGGAAGGTGATCTCCTGGTTGGTTCATAGGGACAGAAAGCTATTAGAGCTTGACAGGGCATGCTTTAGTGAGTTATGTGTTTACATGCTGTTGCGCCGACCAAAGGTCACCTCTCAAGAAGTTGAAAACTGTGTGTGTGTGCGCGCCTGCGCGCTCTGGATGTGCCTACTGTGTAATTGCTGTTTTAGGAACGGCAGAGGAAGAGACATAATATTACATCTTCGCATATTTTATGTGGCATATTTTATATTTTATTTATGCGTGTCAGACTGACATATGAAAATGTTTTCTGCTCTGGTAGTCTTCAAAGTTTGCTCAAAAACATTTCCAGGAGATGCAGTGGTGCAAGTGGGCAGGCAACTGGAAATCTCACCTACCAGGGCAGGTAGGGGTGTGTTTGTGTACATTTTACTCAGTGCTGGGGAAGGAAAGGGGAAGAGCAGCAAAGATCAAATCTTACAGCACAGACATTTCTTCATTAACATTACAGAAGATTTGTTACATCTACATTTCTTTCAAATGTTTTTGACAGAGAAGGCTGCTGTATTATGCTGTTTATATGGCAGAATGACTGGCATTGTATTCTAAACACTGATCAGCATGAGGGAGTAAAAAAAAAAAAACAAACATTGCAGAATATCTAAGGAAAGAACAAGGATCCGTGTACAGTGTGTATGTTCTTAGTGAAATACCATCTGTGTTTATCATGACTACACAGTCCTCAGGAGCACAGGAAGAGGATGACTGTGATTTCCTCTTCAAAATTATATTCGTTGGAGACAGCAACGTGGGAAAAACTTGCATTATCCACAGTTTCACGTCTGGAGAGTTCCGAGATAATCACCAGAACACCATTGGTGTGGATTTCACTGTGCATAGCATGGTCATCGATGGCAAGAGGGTGAAAGTAAGTACTCCAAATTGTTTTTATAACTTAGAACCAGGTAAATCAGCATTTAAGCTTTTACATATGCATGTTTTAATGTCCTGATTAATGATGGAATAAACAAACATTTCAGATATTTCAGTCACACACAGCCGTTTTGCAAGAACAATATTTAAGGAACATCTGATTGAATGAATGACTGCTGGAAGCATGTCAGGCAAACCTATTTGCTTCACAACGCTTATGTATTTTAACAAGTCATGTACACTTTGATTCCATACTTTAGTGGTTTGTAATTACCAGTATTTTTAAACAGTCTCATGATCATACCTGATTAAAAGTACTACCAGTCTTATGATTAAATGTCCTCAAATTGGAGTGCTAGTTATCATGAATACTTCTTTGTGGGAGCATATTTTATCAGTCAGACTGTAGCAACATTTCTCCAAAATGCAAACTATTTCCAGTTAATCTGTTATTCATTAAAGGCCAAGCCCACTTAATTGTCATGAAATAGTAGTTACTTAGCTAATGAGTAGCAGCGTTATGTTAGTGTATACTACAGAATCTATCTGGGGCTCTATCCCCAAAGCTTCTCAGAATAAGAATGCTGAAGTAGGGTCTGTTCCCTCTTGTATTTTCTGTAATGTGTTGCAGATGCAGATATGGGACACAGCTGGCCAGGAGCGTTTCCGCACCATCACACACAGCTACTACCGCAGTGCTCATGGCGCCATGATTGCCTACGACCTGACACGTCGTTCCACCTTTGAATCGGTACCTCACTGGATACAGGCTGTAGAGCAATATGGAGCTACCAATGTCGTTTTTGTTCTTACAGGTAGGTCCATGCACTGATTTATAACAATGTCATCATGGGCCTTCTAGATGATAGGTGATATATAGTTGTGTCCAGATCCCTAAGTTAGCCTAAAAGTCTTCTTGATCTTGTTTTGAGAATAATATACGTTACAATTTAGTATATTTAGATTTTTCTTTAGACTAGAAACACGTGAAATGATCTGTCTCATTTGGTAAGATTTCATGAAATAGGAAAAAATATCTTAATAATCTTAGAAAATTATATAGTATGATATTCTCAAAACAAAATCAAGAAGACTTTTAGGCTAGCAATAAGATTGCAAGTCGCTAGCTCAGGAGTTTTTGCAGTGCATGAAGAATTCTGAGATGAACAGAGGTTGTTTCTGCAGCACATTTCCTTTTAAATCCCTTGTTTTCAGAAGACATGGTGCATGAGCAAGTGTCTACACATTTTAGGACATGAATTTAAAGAATTGTAATGGCTGTCAGGACCTTAACTTTGTTATTCCTTCCTCAGCACAGATAATGTCTCATCCCCCTTTTTCTTCTACGCTTCAGGTAATAAGAGTGACCTGGAGCCTCAGAGGCAGGTACTGTTCGAGGATGCCTGTACACTAGCGGAACAGACAATGGCCCTGGCGGCCCTGGAGACATCAGCCAAAGAAAACCACAATGTACAAGAAGCCTTTGAGCTTATGGCACGGGAGCTTATCGTGCGAAATGGTGGAATAGTCCATGAGGAAGTCCAGTTAGACAGTCCCAATCTTCTCCTGTATTCTGGTTCACACCCAGTAGACGAAGAAGCATCTCTAAAGCAGAAGTCATGTGACTGCTAAAATGTCATTTAAGAGGTGATGCCTTTTCATGAACTCCTTGATTGGTATCCGTTTAGCCAATTCCTTTAATAGTAATGAAAAGGTTCATATCTGCAGCTAGGAGCAACATCTATAGATATCCTCAAGTGTTAGTGTTGCTTTAACCCTATTCATATCTTCTAAACACTGTTTCTTTAAAAGAAATGCTTGGTTTAGTCCTATGTATAGATAGGACAGTATAGATTAATTTATCAGTGTATCAACTTATGAAATAATTTATTTAAAATAAGTTCAAATAAAGTGAAAAATGCAAGAAATGGCTGCATGCAATCAGTAGAAACTACACAGAGGCTTAAAAGTCAAATTACATTTATTTGGCAGCAAGCAAAAACAAATGTCAGCTTTAAAAACAGCAAATGAAAAACACAAGGCAACCAAGTATTTACCATATGATGTATCCCTTTTAAAAGCAAAAAAAAAAGAAAACTGAACATAACTGCATTGTTGAGCATAAGATATGTGACACTGTGCATACAATAGTAAAATGCTTTTTGTCAAAAAGTAACCCTTTCAAAAACATGAATTACACGGTAAACTTAAACAGACACCACAGAGATGAGTGGCTTTATGCAGATTAAAACAGGCAAAATAAAAACATTAAAATATTAGCTAAACAAGCAGCCTGTTCTTAAAGTTGTCATCTAACAACTCCCATTAATATGGCTTTAATGATGTATGATTGGTTTTAAAATCATAAAATCTTAGTTATCCCACACTGTATATGTGCTGTTACAGTAAAAACATGCCGTTGTGGTTTATGTTCAAGTTCTTGCATTAGCTGACCTAAAATGTACTGCATTTTTTTTAATGTGCAAAGTTTGACCTGCCCATGCCAACCTAGTGTGTGAGGTAACCCTTAGCCTCTGGTTTATTCTAGAGGCCAGCCTTCTTGCTGGAAGACCAGCTCCACAGCCTCCAGCACATCGTGAACCACAAAGGAGGGCTGGGTCAGGCTAGGGTCAAAGCGAAAGTCCCGGTGCCCATGGAAGATTTGTTGCTCTGTGACTGTCTGGTCATGATGGGGCAGGTCTTGCTGGTCTCGCTTGTAGACTCCTGTGCAGACCAAGATGGAGCTACAGCCCTCCGGCAAACGATGCTCATATGAGCCCCCAACCATTACCTTACCTGAGTTTTTAGCATCATCAACGGTTTCATACTGAATATCACCTGCTACCTGACCAGCTGAGCCTCCCTGAGCCTGCACCAGAGCTCTGGCGTGGTGCATCGACTGCAGGTAGCGGTTATAAAGATTTGCACCATAGATGTCAGCCATTGGATTATCCCTGTAAAAGAGAGGTCTGTGTTGGTGAAATGCTTCAACAAAAGTCTATAAAGAATCTGTTGGTAAAGAAATAATTTTTTGTGTGAGAGTCAAATACAGAATGCCTAAAAAAGGAGCAGAAGTAGACTCGGGCATAACTCACCCAATAGCATAAAGTCTCTGGACGGGCTCTGTCCAGCCAAGACTCTCTGCCTGCTGCCTGATTAGCAGTTCAGCATAGTTGTAAGTTACCACACTGGGCTTCCCAATCAGAGCCTCGTACTGCAAGTCATTACCTGTGATCTTCTTATAAATGTTTTCCAGACAGACTAGGAACATTCCATGACCAAATCTGAAATGCAGAAATCCCTTCATTCAGTAATATCAAGAATTATAAATGAGGTGGGTTTTTTTTTTTAACTTTTGGAATTCAAGCAGCCTTAATTTACCCCACCCAATTAAAAAAAATTAAACAAAAAAAATCTAACCGAGGGTTCTTTGCCTCTGCCATCCACAACAGGTCCATATTGCAGGCCAACACAGGGATATGAGGGGAATGCGGTGATGTCACAGGATTTCCTGGCCTTCCGTTAGTCAAGAGAACATCCATAATCAGTTGTAGATTAGTCTCCCACCTGATTGGCTCACCAAAGAGAACGACAGCTGAAAATGAAAGTGTACAGTGAAAATGAAAAAAATGATCTTATGAAAAGAAAATGGAAGCCACAGGGCACAGCTAAGTACAAAATAATAGCATTTACCTTCAATTGGAGGCAAATCGTTAGAAGGAGGAACCTAAAATATAAATTATAATTTACACCCTCAGCTATATTGCAAGCTTTTGGTTCATACAACATTGCAGGAGAGAATAGTTTTTGAATACTTGTAGTCTAAATGCATGAATGCATTATGTGTAAGAACAGTTTGCACATATTAAACATCTTGCCTCATGAACTCACCACATTTTTGGGTCTGCGATGGTGATCCACCACATCCAGAAGAGGGTATGACTCCCGCAGCATGTCTATCGTGATAACATTCTGAAAACCCAAACTGGAGAAGATTTTGTTAAGGTCAGCTATGAAAATCAATGGCAACACTTTCCAAAACTGTTTCTTCTCTTTCAGTGATGGCGTATTTTATTACTCTTTCATTGTTTACAGATGTTACTGCATCCTGCAAAATTTAAAAAACTGCCTCAAGAGCACAAAAGCCATTCTGAATTAATTTGCTGAACCTCCAATTTAACTGGTTTTATTTATTTCCTTGGTTCATGTAACTCTAAATAATTTATCAAGTTTTCTTAAATTGCTGGCCCTGCTGAGATGTAGGTTTCAACGAAATTTTACAAAATGATATCATTGGTATAATTTTTGAAAGAAAAAAATGTTTCACATAATCACTGGAACTTGATACTCTTCAGGTTCTATTTTGAAGTGCCATAAGACTTGTAAATGTTCACCAGTATGTTTACACTGTGATTCTTCTGTTCAACAGCAGAAATCGTTCTGTAGAAGAAGAGCTAAGAAAAGTGAAAACAAACAGATTAGAGGATACTTCTGTGCAACTTCTAAGACCGGGCCCTGCCCAGACACCAACACACACATCTTATGGAACTGATTAAAGACCCTCAAAGGACTGTGGGACAACATGACCTGGTCTGGTGACACCTAAAGAAAGAAAGAAAAAAAATATTAAAGCAACAACTACTACTGAACTGAACACATTTTTGTCAGTTTAGAAGTACACTAAAATAGATTTCTGCCTAGCTAAAATTGTGAGCTGCTTAGAATAAATGTGTCAGCAAAATGAACACAGGACCCTCCAGACTTAGCACTCTTGCTATAAATGAATAAAAATACTTAAAAATAAATGCACTTTCAGTTATCTTAATTTAATATTTTTGTCAAACAGAATCACATGAGCCTGAGTAAGTGATGTATGAGCCTTCTTTTATTTAAGTCATTTTAAGGCAGCCTGAGTCTACATTTTTAAGCAGTCAATGATTTTCTGTTTCATTTGGGAATAAAAATAAGGTGAAACGAGGCTCAAATCCCTTTGACAAACGGGAAAGATTTAAGAGCATTCTACTGCAATCAGGCAAAAGAGTGAACAGTTAGGATAAACATTAAAACTAGCATTAACTGGCCCGGAAAAGCCACAGTTAGAGGGATAATCAGAAAAGTAAAAGACCACAGTTCCGGATTTTGATTGTGAAACTGATGAATGGTCAAAATGATTTCTTCTGTGTTAACACTTCTTTTAAAAAAAATGTTTCTATAGAAGACCTGCTGTTCTGTTAAAATAGTGCGACACAAAAACACTTTTGGGAAAAAAAATGTAAAAAGTGAATCGTAATAAAATTAGATACTTTCCTGTGACTTTTTTGTGGCTGTGGGCTCATATGAAATGTTGAGTAAACTCGACATTTAATATACATTAAAGGGAAATTTTCACTCATATTAAATAAGGATGCCAAAGTTCTGTAAGATACTGTACATGCATGTGTATGTAAATTAAATAATTACCTCCACTTCCAGAAGATGCGATAACTGCTCAGCCTTGGTCTGCCGGACACAGTTTCCAGCATTCGTCACAAAGACCACCGGGACTTTATACTTCCCATTTCCATCCACCATTTTCCTAAAGCACTGCTTAGCTGCAGGAATGGGAGTTTTTCCACGTACCAGGACCCCATCAATGTCAAAGAGTAGCCCAAAGGAGTTGGGGCCACACTGCGGGACAAGAGAAAGAAAATTGTTTCATTTCAGATGTTCAAATTGTGCCGCTGAGGGAAAATTTTTCATTATAATTATTAGATGAAATTCTACATTTACAATATAGATCAACAAAAATGACTGCCAATGTGTCAATAACATCCCTTGTCAGAAAAAAAGGTTTTGAAAAGGATATGTAATAATATTACAGTAAAATATACCAAATGCTTACAATTAAATTCACAAAATACTACAGTTTGTTACAGGACATCCCACATGTATGAGACTGGCATGAAGAATAAAATAAGAAAAAACTTAAAAGGGAAATGATTGTGTCACTAGCATGCTCAGAGCAACAAGAATAAAATAAAAGACAATATATAAAACAAACAAACAGCAACACAATTATCAGAAAATTAGTGTAACACATGACATCACATGAGCCTGTGACACTGCTGTGTGTAAGATTGTGTGCTGTACCAGCAGATCAGTAGGGCAAAATAGTTAAAGTGGCGTATTGTTTATGCAATAAAACAGCAGCAGATGAAAAGGTAATGAGATAAGGTAGCTGAGATGAACAGCCACTATAACAAAGAGGAAAACATCTGTGAGCCACAGCCAACTCCAGAGTCTTGTAGATACACGTTAGACAGAGGCAGCGGACGATTATGGTGGTGAGGGAGCTCTCCTTGTGATCCGAAGGTTGTGGGTTCCAATCACAGAACTGTTAGTGGCACCACTGAGGCGTCCTTGTGCGAACACTGCCCCCCCGGGCGCTGTGTTAACCGCTGCTTCACGTGGTGAAGGGATTAAATGTAAATATTTCACTTTGCTCTTACTGTGTGCTTTGGTGTTAACATAACAAATGGACACTACCTAGGAGGAAATACTCACACTTCTGAAGCGCCGCGGTGGCACTGTTGTAGCGGTTAGAGCTGCTGTCCTGAACTTCAGAGCCCTCCATCCTAGTTTAAGGAGGTCGAACCGGGGTATGAACTCTGCCATCCCTTTAGTTTTTGAGTGCTATGCTGTGAAACAGCCCGCCAGCTACCTGACTCTGCTCGGAGTTCTGCTCTTCATATGTTTACCTTCTGCTCGGAGGGCTAACAGGGCTAGCTAACCAACAAAAGAGCGTCCTTCATAAAACTAGAAAGCCCTTTCACAACATTAACTTTATCTGTGGAAATTGAGCAACGGTCCTCAGCGAATTATTGTTTTAAATTAAAAGAAAAAGATGAAAGATTCCAAATGAAACAACTGTTAGCCAGATGAGTAAGAAAGGTAAGGCAGGTCCTCACCGGCCGGCTCGCTCAGCCTCATACACGAACATCTTGCGCTGTGTTTGCGCATAAAGCTGCACTCTATTCTCGCGCCGTGTTTGCATAAAAGCTCCGCAGTATTGTTCTCTGGTTGATCCCAAGCAACCTTCCGGATAAACTCCCAAGCTAGCGAACAAAAGCACGATTTTAAGGTAAAGCCCAATATAAACTGTTTTACACAATATTTTACACACGACTGTAAAATCAGTTGTATCTATTGTAAAGTACGCTTCAGACTACAACGTTTAAAACCAGAACGTTTGATTTTGAAATACGTTTGTTATGCACTGCTTATCTTTCTGAAAGTGCAGTACTTCTAACAGTCTGTCGGGTGTTTTTATAACAAAATGGTGGGTTGTCAGGTTTAACTAATCAGATATTACTCACACAGCTGGCTGCATCGCATACTAATATTCATAATTTGTTAATCGTGAAACAGGTGGTTCTCCCGGAGTTTGTTTTGTCCGTTCAAATTTCCCTCCGTCGCCGTGGAGCTTCCTGACAACAGCCTCCGAGTCACTCGTTTTAATCCGGGATTCTAATTGTGGACAAAAGTATTGGGACGCCTGTCTATTATTGTTACGTTTTACTTCTTGGATGTCTTGGACTTAATGTTGCTGGAAGAATTCAAGCGTCGTTTACCAGATCGTGTGATCACTTATTTAAATGAACAAAAAGTTGTATATGTATTTGCATTTAAATACATATACTTTAATATAGAGTTGACCACCCTCCTCCCCTTGCAGCTTCTACTATTTTTGGAAGTGTTTATGTGGAAATGTATGTCCATTCACTGTGTAGATCATTTTAACTGATATAATATTTGCATAGTGTACGGTTTTTTATATTATACTGTTGTTATATAGCTTAAATTTTTTTGGTTGCTTTTACTTTCATTTCTATACTGTCCATTTGCTGCTGTAACAATGCAAATGTATTAGTGGGACTTCTAAAGTGTGATCTTTATCTGCTTTTTCAGCCACGAAACTGATATGGACTCTCCTCCCCAGCGTATCAGACAGGGGTAAGTGCTGACTTGTCTTTGGCTCAAAGACACTCGACATATGTGTACCTGAGAACAGATCACAAAGCAGGACTTTCCCCTTTCAGAATAACTTCAGACAAATGTTAAATACATCTTGAAGAAATGCTGATTTGTGAAACACTCACTTAATTTTGAGCAATATAAACTATTTTAGGCATGTTACAGATAGGGAAATTCCTGATGTTTGGTGACTAGTGTACAACTCTTGATAGATTCCAGAAAGATACAGAGTGCAGAATGGAGTAATAAATACCAGAAAGTTTTGGTGACCGGCGTAATTCTCTTTCTTTGGAATACCAGTTAAAACTGAATAAGGACACATGTTTGGGTGCATGGTACAAGCTAATAAATACATGTTTGGAATTAGCCACAGTTTTTCAACCATGTTTTCAGGTGTTACCATAGCAAAGGTACAGGCACCTCAAAATGGCCGAACAAGCATGTTTGTCAACGAGGGAAAAATAAATTCAATTTCAAGCAAGTTTAACTAAACTATATTAGCTATGCCTGAGAAATTATATATTTTTTATATTGGCTCAAGGGCAGACAAAATGTCAGAAATGGTTCAATTCTGAGGTGGTTGAGCGTGGACCAGTAGGTGAATTGAGCCAGAAAAAGCCTGATGAAGTAATTATCCACAGCATTATTTTATGCAGAATTGTAATGTCTGGTAAGACGGGGTTTTTGTTTTTCGTTTATTTGCCCTTGTGAGTGTGATTTACTTCAAGACCATCTTCCGGTCATGTATTATTTTTCTTAAGAAACATTTCTTGGTTTAAAACTGTTACCTGCCTTCCACAATTAACCATATATTTTCAAAAAATTGTATTATACTTAATATGCACGTATAAATTCATTTTGTTTAATACACACAGACTTAAAGTAGTAGTGCATGCTCTTTCAGTCCCCATGTTACCATTCTTGGCCTGACAATGTGTTGTTTTTAGCAGCATGAAAGGGTTGGATAATCCAGAAATAGGGTCCTATCTCCTCTTCCATTTTCCTTTAATCTTCTCTGTGGATTAACAGTGAAGCCATGCAGGAGGCAGACTCCCCACTGCCCCCCATTTCCGAGCGCTTGGCCTACCTGCGTCCATCTCGAGAGCTGCTAGAGTTCTATAGGCAGAAAATAGCTCAGTTTGATGGAGAACACGAAGACCTCCTGCAGCTGCTAGAAAAGTACAAGAGCACTACAGACGACCAGGTAGGCCGTTAAACAGAGGCTTGTGTTTTGTGTCAAAATGAGCTTGTATGTATGCATATTTATGGTACATATCTGGAAATGTTTAAATTGATTTATGGGGTTGCACACACTGGTGTTTGTATAGCACAAGTTGCAGTGGGAGGTGCGTCAGCGTGAAGAGGAGATAGCAGAACTGCAGAAGGCTCTGAGTGACATGCAGGTCTACCTCTTCCAGGAGCGAGAACAGGCTCTCCGCCTGTATGCAGAGAATGACCGCCTTAAAATCAAGTAAGAATTGTCAAGAGGTACAGCTGATGTGTATATTTAGAGTCATTATTGAAGCTCTGCATAGCTTGAAAGAATCCTAGGCTAGAGAGCACCTGCTAATGGCCCAGAGTGACATTAAACTGTGCAGTGGATTATTACATCTCTCTTCACTGTGTATAAAGTAATGCAGTTGAAAATGTATCTCTTTCCTTTGTTGGTATTGCTACCCAGAGAACTTGAAGATCGGAAGAAGATTCAGCACCTTCTAGCCCTTGTGGGTCCAGATGCAGATGCTATCACTTATTTTTATCGAGAGCCTCCACACAAGGTTAGAAAATGTAATTGTGTTCACAATTTCTATAGTAAGGGTTCAAATACAGTAATAAAGGTCTACTTGCGGTGCATCATTTTTAGGTCACTATTCCTCAAAAGAAGCTCCAACCCAGAACCCAGGAGTCTGGAAAAGTAGCAAAACCAAAGCCTGGATCAGTTAAAGGTTTGTGTTATTAAATTGTTTTGTACAGGCTGAAAAGCCATGATTTCATGGTTTTGTACGAATCATGCTCTTTAAGACCAAGTAAATCCGTGGAATGAAGTTCTTATCTCTTATCGGATTATCAACTGGGATTAATTTGATCTGCTGCTCAAATACCTCAGTTCACCATTTTGCCTTGTTTCTTATGTAGAGGGGAGCAAAAAGATATCCAAAGATGGAGGAAACGAAACAAACTCTGAGCAGTACAAGAAAGATAACCAGACATTATTGTTACAGGTGTGTATAGGGACCTCCTTAGATCTAATTGAAGAAGGGTCTGTTTTAGAATACTGCAAGCCTCACTGTTGTGCTCAATGCATGCCATAAACCCGTGATGCATTCCATCACTGTGAATGGTTTTAAAAGGTTTCCCAGCACGATGAGAGAAAATCTGTATGTCAGGGTGATGTTTATGCGTTATCTGAGTTTACCAGGTGGAGGCACTACAGGCACAGCTGGAAGAGCAGACTAGGCTGGCTAAAGAGCAAGTGGAGTCACTGCTGGAAGACAGACGAATTCATATGGAGGAGGGTCAGGTCCAGCATCAGAGAGACCAGGAGGGAATCTCTGCCCTCACTGAGAAGTAGCTTCATCTCTCTGAAATCTCTAATCACACTGTCTGCCACACATATTTATCCTGTTGACTGAGTCATTGTTTGTTTCTTTTTCATTTTCTAAAGGCATTGGCCAAATTTTGATATGAATATGTACCTTTAGGGCCAGTGCATGAATATTAAAGAAAATAAATGAAGTCATGTATAATTTCTTTTTCTTGACCTGAATGTGTCCTGAAAAGTCATGTGTCCTGAATGTCATACCTCTCCTCGTCATTATGCTCTATCTGCTGTCCAGACTCCAGCGCACACAGAACTTGCTGTATGAAAGCACCAGGGACTTCCTGCAGCTCAAGTTTGAAAGTCGAGGTCGTGAGAAGAGCTGGATGGTGGAAAAGGACAGGCTCCTGAGAGAGCTGGACTCCTGCCAAGAGAGGCTAAGAGAGTCACACAAATTTCCAGAGGAACCAGTTCCCTCTGCAGCACCATTGATCCTTGCACAGCCTGCCCCAGAGAGCAGCCAGATGCATCGAGAGGAAGTCAGAGTAAGACCAGAGAAAACACTCCTTTTGTCCTGTACTGTTCTGACCTCTGACTTAATTTCCCTGTAAATCAGAAAACTTTCAGTGTATACTTTGTCACATTTATGTTATCATGTTTGATACATCACTGTCTGACAGAAACCATAGAAAATAAACATATATAACAGATGAACTATAGAACAAATAATATAAAAGAGAATATAGGCGAATGACCTCATATGCTCTAATGCACATGTCAAATATCAGCCCTCCTCAAGCTACAGCACTTCAGTATTCTGCCTCATTAACCCCACCTGACTCAACTCATATAGGTTTGATTTTAGTGCATTGTATGAAAAAGGATGCTAATGTCTGCAGTGCTGTGAAATGGAATTAACCCACTTTGACATGTCCGCTGTAAATGCGTCCTTCATAGGCACTTCAAGAGGAGCTGAAGCAAGCCCATAGGATGGCCGATATGTACAGAGAGCAGTGTGTTGGTCTAGAAACAGACATGGCACAAATCCGAGAGGAAGGAGATGTAGGCAGAGAAATTTTCAGGGTAAGCTGCTCTTAAAACTTGCTCCGGTTGAAGGTGAAGACTGCTGGCACTTGTTATGGTTGGTGATTTCATGTGGCATTCATTTGCTGTGTTTGTCTTGTGTCTGTAGGAGCGTTCAGACAAAATTTCCAAGCGTCTTCAGTTAATGACCCAGCGTTATGAGGCTTTGGAAAAGAGACGTGTTATGGAGGTGGAGGGCTTCAAGACTGACATTAAACACCTGCGGCAGAAACTCAAAGATGTGGAGAAACAGCTCTTTAAGGTGCTCTTCTAATGCGACATTGAAGATTCAGGCTTGGTGATTTTTAGCTTAACACACAGGAGTTCCAGAGCTAGTACTTAAATGGGTGACTTACTTGGTTTTTAATGAGCAAATGGGTGTAAAGTACCACAAGACTACCAAGTAGAAGTTATTTTTTACATTCACTCCTGTAGAAAGCTTCTAAAACATATGGCTAGAGAATCAGTGTACATTTTAAATAGAGATTACTAGTGATGCTCCGATCGATCGGCCGAAGATCGGTATTGGCCGATAATCATATTTTATGACTCGATCGGTTAAACTTGGCCGATCATAGGAACCGATCACAATTGATGACGTCAATGCGTGAGGGCGTACACGACGAGTGGGGACGTACATGTTTTGGCACCGCAGTCCGTACTTGAGTTGAGGGAGGGGTGAGGAGGGATGTTATCCCCACTGAAATAAAAACAGTCAAAATCACCCCCCTTTTAAAACGAACATCCCCTGTTCCATACCTTGTGCTATTTTATCAATGAATGCATGGGTCTATTAAGTAAAGTAAGTAAAGAGCGAGACGGCGCGCGCAAATTGAGTAAAGTACTGCGAGCGAGACGCCTGTTTTTGGGGAACAGTGTTCGTTAACTGCATTGAACTGTTCAAGGGGGAATCATTTAGTTTGTTTTCTTCATGTAGTACATTGAAAGTGGCCATATACTATCTACACTATATGGACAAAAGTATTGGGACACCTGTCCATTCCACCAACAGTGACTTTAATGACATTCAGTACTCTAGTTGACTCTAACTAAGGAGCATGTGATAGCTATGTCAACCAGAAGACTGACTCCAATTCTGAGGATCAATGACAGGAGTATCTGACACGTAGCATCCACACCATGCATGTTGTTTTAGGATAGTAGAATATATTAATTATGTTTTTGCTTAAACAACAATAAAAAGGGT
>JBBJLR010000133.1:11531034-11609668 GCA_037577145.1 Brachypetersius gabonensis
TGTGTTTTTGTTTTCTTCCCGTCCTTCGTCCTATCAAACTCTCTATAGGCTCCCGAGATGACGTGAACCAAAGAGAATTTTCCTGTTGGATAATCGCTCCAGGATGTCCCGCCTCGAAGCTTGAAGAGGACGTCATTGTTACGCAGCGTAGGAGGAGCATAGAGCGAGGAGAGAGGCGCTGGAGTGTGAGAGTAGTCAGAGATAGAGCGAGTGTGTGTTGAGCAGAAGCCGTAAGAGTGAGAGCTGTAGTTAGTTTGTATGTGTGTTGAGTTAGTGTTAGGAGATGTGTGTGGTATAAAAGTCTTGTATGGTGTGTTTGAAGTGTGTGTAAACAACTGTGTGTTTGTTGGCTCGTGTGCATGAAACTCTAAGAGCTGTACTTTGGTTTGTCAGTAAAGGAGCAGTAACGCGGCCATTTACTGTATCAAAATAACCAGCCTACTGAACCAGAAAAGTCCGTCATTAATCCTCGTGTCTCTCTTACTGCATTTGGGCTCACTTGGTTTTGATTTCCAGATACAAATTGCTATTTTGTGATATATATCGTTATCGTGGTAGAAATTGCTTCTACCGTGAAAGAAGATTTTGGTTATATCGCCCACCCCTACCTCCCAGCACCTGGAGTTCAAACTCCTTTTGCAAAGTTGATACTTATTGTCAAGGAGTGTCTTGCGATTCCAATGAGAGCACAAGTTTATTGCTCCCCAACGCATTTTGAGGCAGAAAAATAATAACAATAACCAGCATAAAAACAACAGGGATCCTCCGCACCACGTGCTTGGACCCCTAAATATGGTACAGTCCACCTGCCTGAAATGGTTGACATTCCATGTATAGGTGCAGAATGCCTGGGATGCAACAGCAAAACACTTCATAAATGATTTTATGATAAAGGATTTTTGCAAAATGGAAAGCCCAATGTAATCAGTTATTCAGTGGCATACAGCTAGTTCTAAGTTCTAGGTTCTTGTTTTTTTTGTAAATATGTTCAATATGTTTTGATATCCTGCTCACAAAGATTTTAGCGGAATGTTCAATTTTCATAAAAAGCCCTTTAGTATTTTCACTTTCATACTAACAATGTCCCATTGTGCACGGTAGTGCATATGTTGTAAAATTTACAAAAATTAGGTAATAATAATATAATCTTTGCAATGTGTTTCTTACCACCCAAGCACTTGATTTATATGAAGAAAATAAAAAACAATAAATGTTTTTTTTCCCTAGGTCTCTGGAGGATACTACAGATGTTTCTGTGAGCCTCACCTTTCCAGTTTGGCAGCCAGGGCCTTTCGAAGTCTCAACTCCTCTGTGTATAGTTGTCTATAGCGCTCAAGCTCAGTGCGACTGGAGTCTCTCTGCACCAGGCTGTCCTGCTGATTACTGCGTAGACGGCTCAGCTCTCCTTCCAGCTCTTTAATGCGTTGCTCCAGCTGAGATCTCTGACTGGCCTCGTTAGCCGCCTTTATTTGCTCTAGAGCTTCCTGTGATGCGGCTTGTGTCTAAGAAAAACAAGAAGCTACAATTAGTACTCTTGACTGACATAATTTTCTAAAATACCTAGAATGGAGCCAAACCAAGCATATTTGAAGTCATCGTGCGAAGAAAAGTAAGCTAAGGTTAGACTTCGTATTAGGAAAGACGCACAAGATGAAGTGTGCACTTTGCAGTTGGGTTATGTATTAAAATTAGTTGAGTCGACTGGGTCAAAGTCATGCAGTGCAATTAATTGACATTCATTTTGATCAGTTAATCACATAAAAAAATAACGCATTCAAAAATGACTTTGACCCAGTCCAGTATTCTGTCGATACACGCTACCCATCGAGATATGCTACTGTGCCCTTCTGCGCATGGGGAGTTCCACAGTCCTTGGATTCAGTGCCACAAACATAAAACTGTTAAACTGTTTAAACTTCAAGGAATCATTATTCTATAGACTTTGCTGTTGATTTGCGCTACTGTAGCATTTTTCAACAAGGCAGCATAATTAATCAGAACGCCTGTGCATTGTCTTGAACTGCAGCTTATTGATGGATTTGGTTCCATCACTGTTCTTGCTGAAGCTTTTCTTCCCTTGGCATATTAGGCAAATCCCTAGTGTTCACTACAGAATGGCAAGACTATGACAACATGCTTCCATAAGTGAATAAAATGTAAACACTGAAAAGACTTCCAAAAATATCTAAATCACACTTGTCCTTTCTCATTCAAAACTCCTTCATGTCTCTTTAGCCTGTACCTGCAAAAAGAGGTTGACCTCCTCCAGTTTGTGGCGTATCTCTTGTCTGGCTCTCTCCTCAGTCTCTCTTCGATATTGTTCAGCCTGGCTCTGGTCCATGAGCCCAGCCTCCACTTGTCTGCGCAGGCCAGTTACCTCCTCCTCCAGCTGCCGTTTGCTGCGCTCCAGACGCTCGTGGCTGCGGCTCAAAGTCTTCAATGAGTTGAGCTGTTCCTTCAGCTGCCTGTTTACCTCCTCCAGTCTAGAGCAGCGTGACGCCTCACGCTCCAACTGCACCTGCAGCTCATCTACCTGCATGGTGGAGGAAAGGTGGGGTGGGTGGGGAATACATGAAAGAATGGAAAGTGGTGTAGAAAAAGGGGTTGATGAAAATCATCAGAAAAAAGCTAAACAGGAAATAGGAAAACAATTGCAAGTTATGAACAGAGCAGTCTAAAAGACCAAAATGATGCAAGGAGAAACTGGAAAACAAGTGTTTACATATGACATTTTAAATGATTAAATATATATACAATATAATGTTTAGTGGTAAAAATCTGTAGGATTCTGAACAATTATAACTAATGTGAAAATAAGCAGTTCTGTGCAGCTTAAAACATACTTTTGCCTTCATCCTGCCGATGGCTCCCTCTGTCTCACTGTGTCTATGGCCCAGCTCTCCTCTCAGACTACCCATAGGAGAACCCAGCTCTCCTCCATCCTGCTCTCGCAGCTTTTTCTTAGCAGTCTTTACCAGAGTTCGCAACCTAACACACACACACAGAAAGTTTTATTTGTGTAACACATTACTACATACAAACAATATCATTAATATTTTAATACTTTCAAGACATTGTTGAACTATGGCTGAATGGTCAGAGATCAATACATATCTCCTTACATCTAATGTGCCATGAACCATCTGGTGAGAGTTTGATCAAATCAGGGACTTGAACAACTCACCACAGCATAGCAAATAAACCACTCACCACAGCATAGCACTAACCACCTAGTGCATGTACTACACCACCACCAGACAGGCGCTACACGCTTAAACACGTCTACGGCTGGGCCTCCCAGCACTGCACGCATGGGGTAAAGTGATTAAAGTGTCACCTGTACATTTCTTTTTGTAGTTCAGTGTTTCTCTTCATCTCCTGGTCCAGCCGTGCATCCACAGCTTTCTTCTGCTCTGATATCTTCTTGGCCTTCTTCTTTTCTAGATCCATCTGGTGCATACAGTTAAAACAGAACTATCTTAAGTATATAGATTCAAACAAATCTAAAATATATATTGAGAGCCAAAGAAATAACATGATTTACAAATGTAACTGGTACAATAACTGGAACAAATAATTTTAAATACCCAGTCAACAGGCATACTGAGGGCGTTTACAGGGCCACTCCACAGAAAAGTTTTAATATTTGTCAACCATTGACTGAACACTAACAATTCGAGGGCCCAGTTGTCATGTTACCTGGTTGCTGAGCTCTCCTTTCTCCTTCTCTAGTTCAGCTAGCCGGAGTCCAATCCGTGAACGACTTTTCAGCTCCTCTTCCCAAAGAGCCTGTGAGTCCTGGGCATTGTGGGACAGCATGCTCTGCTTCTGCATCTGGAAAAAAAAAAAAGCCCAGTATCATCGCATCGAAGGTGCTTCACTTGTCAGAATCTTTAAAATGCAAACGGGATTAAGACTAGTGACACTATGGAGGCAGGTTGTCACAAACATCTTCAGCCTGTACTTAATGCTTTTTGTGCGCCTTAGCAAGCGTGCATTTTCTACACGTCACCAGCTTTACCAGAAACCAGCTTTAATTTTGCTGAAAACTTTTCAAACAGTGCTGGAAAGTATCAATATTAATATTATTTCCACAACAAAACCACACTCATCTATTCAGTAAATCTATTCAGTAGAGCTGGGCATGCATTTATCTACCTAACATACTGGTCCTCTCAAAGGTGATGTGAAAAAATTATCTTTGGTGCTATATAGTAAAAAAAAAAAGATGTACAAAATATATAACATATCCTGGGCATTCTGATAAACAATTAAACAATATATTTTCTTTCCTGGGCTTCCAGTGGGATCTAGCAGTCTTGCACAGACGTCATACTGTACTTGCTTTGGTAGGCACCTCATTAACCTCCTCAAATACAAAGTTTAAACAACTGCTTCAAAACAGTAGGAATGGAAGATCCCACCTCTCGATTAATCTGATCCTCCAGTGTCATTTTGCTGCTTTGTAGATTTGTGACCAAATCTTCTAATCGATGTCGCACCTGTACAGATTTAAAGACAGGAAGTCATGCGAAAGCATGTTAGTTCATGCTACAAACTTCATGAGAAAAACGAAGACAAGTTCTGAAATCTCTAGACTGGTAACATGCTTCATGCAGAGCTAGAACTATGTTTACAGCAAACCAAGACAAAAGTGCACTTGGGCTCCCAGTAATCAGTGCTACAGCAAGAGTAGAAAGTTCATTTGACAGCAAGCGGAATCAAATGAAACAACTTGATTTTTTATACAAATACCACCACCAACAGCAGAAACATTCCATAAACAACCCATTTTATCACTCAAATATGTAATTTAAACATTACTGTGAACACATATTTTGCATAAAAACAAGAAAATATTTGTAATACAAGTAGGGCTGGACAATATAGCCTGTAAATTTAGCACAACTTTAGTCATGATTTCTACCATCAAAATTGTAATTTTGTTTTGGTACTTTGTTATTTGGGTTCTGTACTCTTCCTGGATAAAAGCAACTATAGGAGTTTGAAGTGCAGAATGTCAACTGATTTCAGGACAGTTTTCATTGAGTGAACCATATATGGAATTGACACATAGCCCCTCAGTAAAGAGAGACATGACTAGCTGCATGGGCTGCTCAGTTGTTTCGTAGCTAAATGTGTGTCTTGGCAGCATTAGCTCCTGTAATAGCTATTAACCTAGCAGACCACAGAAGACTACAAATGGTTCATCGCTGACAGAAAAGCATTATTCAAAGAGATTCAAGATTCAAAATGTTTGCCGTATGTACACACTTCTCTGTACAAAGGAATTCTTTCTTTGCTGTCAATACAAATGCCAAGATTTAGAGTTATTCTATGAAAAATAAATAAATAAGTAATGACAGAAAAGCTTTAGACGGTGCATCCAATAAAATGGATGATATGTTGTGCGAGCACATAAGACAACTGGCGCAAAATGAGGCTGACGCAGCAAGTCTCCTGAGCAAGTTCATGTTTACTAGTTCAAACAGCAAGCCCAGGATATCAGACCCCTGCCTGAAGTGCAGTTCCACATGGTGGACCACATGCCCAATTACGATGACAACAAAGAGATCACCAGATGCAAGAAGCTACACTGTTCATAAAAAACACATCTTTTGTGACAAATGCAACATTCACCTATGCTTTGTGCCACACCATGACTGCTTCAAAGCAGCTAAATGAAAAGGAGTAAATACATCATAATACAAACCAACTAGTCAACATGCATACAGACCTCCACACACACACTCACACTCACATTCAAATATAGAGATCAGATGTTCTGTCCATGTGATCATTAGTTACATGATTTTCCCACACACACCTCCAGAGACAGACGTGCACATACTGCTAAAATGTCCAGGGCATGTGATACATAAGCCCTAAATATGAGCATTTTATTTTTGCTAATTTGTCAAATTATTCCTGCTGGTCTACTGACTAGTTGACTATGTATAAATATGCCCCAAGTGGGTATAAATGGATGCATATATCTTTATATTAAAGCTAACATTCTGCACCACAACCTAATAGTTAATACATTATTTGACACTCACTGCAGTTGAAATACAGAGCCAAAACCAAAACAAGACACATTGTCCATCCCTACATAAAGTGATCATGATGTTTTCTAATTAAATATGTTGTTTTGGGTTGAATCTGGACAATCCTGAATCAAGCGCTGAAAACAATAACACACATGTCCAGAAAATTTCTCAATCATCAAGGAATCAGTGAAAAGGGCTGCTAGCATCACAGCTACGTGTAAGATACAAACCGCTCCTCCTGGTGATGAGTCTGATGGCTGTGAAAAGAATACTAATACAATCAGTTTTTCAGCAGCCTTAAACACGCTTCTTTTTCATTTTTGGAAGTTTCCAAAATGTTTTTCTATTTTGTCACATATGCTCTTTAACATTTATCCACCTCAACATGCTAGTTTCTTTTTTTTTTGTAGAACAGTGCGTTTATAGATTTAAGTAGAGAGACATGGCTGCTGTGATCCTATAAGATATCGAGAAGCTTAAACCAGGAGCTGTATATCAGCTGCCACCACAGAGTCTCTTGAAACTCATAATAAGCTACAATGAGTACAGGACAAATGTACAGCAGAAACTGTAGGAATCCGACTAATAGCCTTAATAACACTTATCATCAATGATCAGAACAATTTCATTATGGAATAACTGCTGCTCACCACATTAGCTTCCTGAACTTCTTTCTGAAGAACTTCAATTCGGTTGGTCTGCTGTTTGGCTGCGGCCTCCAGTCTGGCGTTCTCAATCTCCAGCCTGTGGTGAGGTCATAATCTCATTAAGCTCTCTCTCCAGGCAGTGCAGTCAATATACAGTGCATCCGGAAAGTATTCACAGCACATTACTTTTTCCACATTTTTTTAATGTTAGAGCCTTATTCCAAAAAGGATTAAATTCATTTTTTCCCTCAGAATTCTACATACAACACCTCATAATGACAACATGAAAAAAATTTACTTGAGGTTTTTACATTAAAAAATTATCAAACATTAATGATCATTTGTAAATTAAAGCATTCTTGCAGTACAAAGCAATCTTACGCTAGTAATATACTATAGATACACATCAATTATTCGTAATATTGAAACAAATCTATGATTGTGTACACAAAAACAGCTCAGAACCATCAAGTGATGGACTCCACAAGACCACCGAAGGTGTGCTGTGGTATCTGGCACCATGACATTAGCAACAGAAGTTTCTCAACAGAACATTTCCGAGAGGATCACACTGCCACTCTGCCTTCTTCCCACACGTTTTCCTGGTGCCATCTGCTTCCCAGCTAAGTGATGCACAAGCACCATCCTCAAAATTAGAGTTAAACATTTTTCATTGGTTTAAATTTTCACAGGAGTATTTACCCATCCCGAGACGTGTTTTCATTTATGGCTGCTTTATGTTCTCTCAACAGTACTAAAATATTTATACATTGATAATAATAATAGGTATATTTCATTTGGAAATGTAGCTGAATTTACATTAATATTTATGTTATAAATTTAACTATATTTTTCTTAATAATTTAGCACTAAAATGCATGACAACATTCTATGTTGCCACAAAATTTCTATATTGTCTTGTGGAAAGCCCATTGTCAATAAACATTTGAACCACTGCCTGCTCACATTTGTGATGTTTACATTAGTCTGTTCCATGGTTGTATTCCCCTACTGGGCTGTGATGCTTTCTGCCTAGAACCTTTGACATTGTTAACTGCACATCAACCATCTTTTTATGCATTTGCCACAGCTTTCACTATGCTGCCACCTTCAGGAACAGACCTGTTACTTTACCAGTAATTCTGTTTCATTTTTGTTTGTTTTGCAGTGGTTGTTGGAGTTTTAATTTAATTTTTACTTCTAGTTTGACTTTTTGTTTTTTGTTAGCTCTAATAACCCTGGTCTGTATGATACAAGAGAAAACGTGGTTCATAAGACCAGGCCAACTCTGTGCTACAATAGCTCTTTGGTGGGAACAAACCAAATGGGCTACATTCCTCACGTGCATCAGTGAGCTTTGGGTACTCTTAGGTATGTACTACCGCATATAAGGAACACCACACAAGATTTAACCCAGTTGTTAAGCAATCGCAGTTCTTGTCAAAGTCACTCAAATCCTTACACTTGCCCATATCTATTGCTTCCAACACATCAAGTTCAAGGACTGTTCACTTTCTGCTTAATACATATCAGCCCTTGACAGCTGCCACTGTAACAAGATAATGTTATTCACTTCGCCTTTCATCAGCATATGTACAGACACAAATCAAATGATGCTGCATTACTGTACCTTTGCACTGCCTCCTCCAGCTGTTTAATAGTTTGGTCTGTGCTTGATGAAGCAGCTAACACCTCCTGAAGTTTCTGACCAGAATTGATGACTTCTCGCTCCTTCTCATCCAGACTGCCCTTCAAACTGTTAATGCGCCTCTCTGCCTGCATGTACTGCTCCTCAACGTCTTGCAGCTGAAGTGAGAAGAGCGTCACAGTGCTGGTTATTTCAAATCTTTGCCATCAGAGCCCATCAAGTTACAGCCAACTAAAATGTCAGGTTACGATTGCTAGCGGTGTTGACCAAAAGTGACTTTCATATTGATCTATTGTTTTATTTATTTAGGACCAACTTAATTACCAGTAATATAGTGTCATATTCATGTAAATATAAAGGGTAACACTTTGATAGGGCCATATGCATACCTTTCCCCGGAGTCTGTCCAAGTCCTTCTGAGTGCGCACTTTCTCCTCCTCCAGGTCATTGCGGTAGCGAGTGTTCACCTCCAAAGATGCCTCACACATGGATAGCTTTTTTAGAGTGTCTGCCAGCTCCTGCTGCAACTGTCTCAAAGAGCTCTGCAATGGAAACCACACATCACTACGCTCTCACTCATGTTTGTAGTTAATAAGGAAAAAGTACATCAAGAATTGACAAATAAACCACTCAGCTAGAAGAAAAACAGTTAACGTCATAGTCATCTAGGTTAAGGTTAAAATTAGGGTTGAAGTGGGTTATGTTTGAAGATATGGAAAAGTCTGAATGTCATATAACTGCAAGCTACAATTGCTACTATGAACTACTGAAAGTGATAGCTTTAAATCAATTAAAAAGAAACATATCCTACATTAAATAAATTTATACTTTAATCTTTTGAACTTTTTTGAAGGGTATTTTGAAGTGAGCAGCCCCACACACCTCTCTCTCACTTTTCTCCTGCTCCAGTTTGTAGTTCTGCTCTCTGAGCTCAGCATTTTTGGCTGCGAGCTCTTTGCTTCTCTCCTCCATCAGCTGCACTCTCTCCTCACCATCGGCCCGCAGCTGGTTCAGTACATCAGCAAAGCGCTCCTGAGCGTCTGTGGCTGCCCGCTCCTTTGCTGTGCCTTTGTTGTGGGCCTCCTCGAGCTGTTGCCTAAGCAGTGCTGCCTCGCTCTGTATCTGGGCCAGTCTCTCCTGCATGGCCTCGTGCCTAGCAGCGGTTCGGCTGGCCTGCTCTCGATCACTCTGCAGTGATGCTTCAAGCTCCTTCACACGGGCCTGAGCCTGTTCCCGCTCCCGCACCACTGTCTCCAGCAGCACGCCTTTCTCGGCTGCACTCAGCGCTGTGCGGTGACACTCATTCTCCAGACTGTTGG
The DNA here is from genome assembly GCA_037577145.1 of Brachypetersius gabonensis. NCBI lineage: Eukaryota > Metazoa > Chordata > Actinopteri > Characiformes > Alestidae > Brachypetersius > Brachypetersius gabonensis. The sequence continues at coordinate 11,540,699 of JBBJLR010000133.1, forward strand.
CACGAGCCTCAGCTTTGCTCAGCTTCTGAGACAGAGACTGGATAGAATCGCGCTGTGAACTGGACTCTATAGTGTGCTTATCGTGAGCTCTCTGGTGCTCATCTCGCTCACGCTGCAGGGTGCGCTCTGCATCTGCACGCGTCACCTGAGGAGAGGGGCAAAGAGCACTTACACACAACAATAATACATACAATTTACATAATGTACTGCTGAAACCACAGAAAATGTTTTGCATCAAAAAAGGCTTAAACAGCTGATGGCTTTGAGCGGTGAGGAGTGGCAACATTTTCCCCTCTGTTTTGCACTTTTGAAAGGCAAGATCTAAACAGTTTTCTATTTCAAGTTAAGGAAAACCCAAAAACAAAACAACACAAAATCATCAAAGAATTACTAACCTGACACCTCTCTGTCTCCTGCAGTGCTGACTGTAGCCGTGCCCTGCAGGCTTCTGCCTCTGCCTCCAGCTGTTGACGCACCTGTCTCTCATGCTCAAGCTTGGCACTAACCACAGAGCATTCTGCTTTCAGTGTGCTTAGCTGCCCGTTGTACTGGAAGACCGTCTGGGCAAGAGCCTCCTCATTCAGCTTCAGGTCACGCCGTGCGTCCTCCAGCCTCTCCCGCAGAGCGTCCCTGTCGTCAGCCAGTCTGCTCTCCTCCTGTTGGCTGTGGGACTGCAAGCGCTCCAGCTCAGCCCGCATGCAACTCAGCTCCTCCTGCAAAGTGCTGACCTGCTGATGCAGCTCCCTTTCACGATCACTGGCCTCTGTCAGCTGGGACATCACCTGGACAACAATTAGAGCAAACAATTTAACATGGTAAATTGTACAGTGAACAGGCAATACAACATACTGAATCAATAAACAAATTTTAAAAATGCACAGTTCATGACTAAACTTTTCCCATACTGGGTAAATATGGGGATCATTGAAATATGAGATTTTAAAGTGGGTTAGATATGAAATGTTTTAATATTACCTCAGTGCTCTTGTTAAGGTTCTTGAGGTTTTCCTCCTCTATGTCCTGCTGCTTGCGCAGGTGGCTATTCAGCAACTCCTCTTGTAAGGCTCGGGCACTTCGCTCATGGGCCAAAAGACGCTGAGTTTCATTCCTGTCCTCCTCTAGCTGTGCAACAAACAAAATATGCTTGTTATATAAAATGTAGATAAACTACATAAATGCTGCAGCAAATTTTCAAAATAATGTTGTGTTCTTTGTACTACGGTTAGCTTGTTCAAATATCCCAGAGTTGTTGTAAACATAAATAGAGATCTAATGGAATTTCAAGACAAGAGTTCAGTACCCAATATTTGCTTATAACTCTCAAATCTCTAACACACAACTCTCTGCTATTTACCCAGATGATTACCTGCTTCATGGTGTTCATCAGAGCCCTCATCTCCAGCTCCAAGTTGCGCATGTTAAGCTCCACTTTCTGCCTCTCCTCTGCCTCAATTCGATGCTGCTCCTCTTTCCTCCTCAACTGCTCCCGGGTCTTATCATATAGCATGGATGCACTCTGATGTTTCTCCTGTTCCTGCTTCAGCAGAAATCTACAGCACGAAGAGACAGAGAAAACTGGTTGAATGAATATATTCCTGATGGTAACAAATAGAGTTCATCCACTTTCCTTTATTCAGATTTGTATTCAGACAGGAAAGCAATAGTTGCAAATCTTATGGCCAATCCAGAGTAAATTCCAGACACAATTTATTAAAGAACAGCTTCTGACGCACTTGAGGTTATTGAGGTCTGTCTCTAGCTCTAAACGTAGATGCTCCAGGTTGGACCTGCTCTCTCTGGTCTCTTCTAGCAAGACCCTAAGATCGGTCCGCTCCTGCTCCAATTGAGAGACTTTGTCGACGATCCTGCTGTGTCTGTCACGCTCCCTCTGGATAGTGTGCTCATACTCGCGGAACATGTTCTGCAACTTCACCATGCTCACAGAATCTACAGGGATTTAAAGCATAGGTTGTTAACAAAATTTAGAATCTAGTCATTTTGTACAAACATGAAAATGGTTCTTCTGCACTTCCACTGCACAATATATTGTCTGCTAATCTGCATTGTGATACCAATCACAATATGTTTTGATGAAGCTCTTTATTCATTATTTCAATCTTTAACCGTTAGAGGTGTTGGCAAATTAGTACATGGATGAACTGGGTTAAACAACTGTAGCCAGAATATGGATGTATTAAATGTGCTGTTTTTTTTAGAACACAATGTCTTTTAAAGTAGTCACTATAAAATTAAACATAGCTTCTTCAAATCAACAAATATTCTTCAGAAGAATGCAATGCCCGCCTGCAGAAAACTTTATAAATTCTTGGTTGCAATACTTTATTACAGAGGTAGTTGAATAAATCTCACCTATAGAGCTGGTGTCCAGCTGGTTGATAAGCAGAGAGGCATGGCGGTACCCCGATGTAGCAGAGTCCAGATCTTCAGTAGCTGTGTCTGAAGACTGAGTAAGGTCTTCAAAATCATCTGCCACCTCCAACTCTACACCACTCTGCAGAAGACACAAATGAAATTTTATTTAATTCATTTATATTTAAATGTAACCATATGAAGGTATACTTAATTCCTCACTCTCATAATTAGTGCACTGAGTACATAACATGAATGAAACCCCTTACACATAACTGTTACATACTGGTTACACATTATGCACCAAATAATAAAATCACGGTAAGCCACAGTGACATAAATCATTACAAAATCACAGTGCATCCAGAGAGTATTCACAGCACTTCAATTTTTCCACAGAATCCGAACAAAACGTTTTTGCCAAACGTATTAAAATTTAACAAAATTTTGTCAAAGCACCTTTGGCAGCAATTACAACCTCAAGTCTCTTTAAATATGGTGCTACAAGCTTGACACACTATTTTTATGGGCCTTTCCCCCCATTTGTCTTTGCAGATCTCTCAAGCTCAATCAGGTTGGATTGGGAGCATCGGTGCACAGACATTTTCGGATCTTTCAGATTTCAAATGATCCATCAGGTTCAAATCTGGGATTTGGCTGGGCCAGTCAAGGACATTCAGAGTTGTCCTGAAGCCACTTTTTTATCCTGGTTGTGTCCTTATGATTGTTGTCCTGAGTAGTCTCCCAGTTCCCAGTTCCTGCTGAAAAACATCCCCACAGCAGGATGCTGCCACCTCCATGCTTCACTGTACGGATAGTATTAACCAGGCATTTTTCTCAGGACACAACGCTTGGTATTCAGACTAAAGTGTTCAACCTTTGTTTTATCACACCAAAGAATTTTATTTCTCATGGTCTGAGTGTCTTTTGGGTGCCTTCTGGAAAACTCCAGGTGGGCTGTCATGTAGCTTTTACTGAGGAGTGGATTCTGTCTGCATACTCTACCATGCAGTCCTGATTGGTAGAGTACTGCAGAAATTGTTGTCCTTCTGTAAGGTTCTCCTCTCTCCACAGAGCAATGCAGGAGCTCTGTCAGAGTGACCATTGGGTCACTTCCCTGACAAAGGCCTTTCTACCCTGTTCGCTCAGAGTGAACGAGAGACCAGCTCTAGGAAGAGTCCTTGTGGTTCCAAACTTCTTCCATTTACAGATGATGGAGGCCACTGTGCTAACTGGGATATTCAATGCAACAGCCGTTTTTCTGTAGCCTTCCCCAGATCTGTGGATCAATACAATCTTGTCTCAGAGGTCTATGGACAATTCCTTGGATTTCATGGCTTGGTTTGTGCTCTGACATGACAAATATGGGAACTTTCCTAGAAAGGTGTGTGCCTTACCTAATAATGACCAAATCAACCGAATTTACTACAGATAGACTGCACTCAAAGTGTAGAAACTTCTGAAGGATAATTAGTGTAAACAGGATGCAACTGAGCTCACTTTTGAGGGTCATGGCATGTAAATGTTTTACTTTTGTTTTTTATTTTTAATATATTTGCAAAAGTTTCAAACTTTTTTTCCCTTTGTCATTACAGTATTGTGTGCAGAATTTTTAAGTAAAATATTAAATGGATCTATTTGGCTGTAACATAGGATATTGTGGAAAATGTGGAGCACTCCGAATACTTTCAAGTTTCATTGTATAAGCCTGAATTTTAAGGGATGAAACAACATAAGGCACTTTAAAAACAACACTGCAAATGTACTTTACTTAACTTCACACAGTGCCATGTGTCACAAGCTTACCTTCTCAGGCTTATGTCTTGAGGACGGATACCTAGTCATAATAAAAGATAAAACAATACTTTTTAGTTTGCTATGCTCATATATGATCTTTGTGGATAACACTGGGAAACACGGACAGTCGACAGTGGCACAGTCTACAAATGCTTGATGGTACAATGCAGTATCTGTTCCATACTTCTCTGTGTACCACAAATTAATGTAGCATCTAAAACTGCTACATTATAGTACTACATGACATTTTAGTGTACAATTAAAAGTCCAAGATATGTAAAAGGACATTAATAGCGTGAAAGCGGTAGCATACTGCATATGTACCTTCCTTCATCTTCTGACACCTCACTTAAAGAACTATCGTCAAACACAGACAGGGGGTCTCCATTATGGTGGTTCACAGGGTAGGGTGGTCTAGCGGGTCTAGAATGCTGTTGAGCAGGGACAAGTAGCAAGTTCCCCTGGCTACCAATAGTCCTCCTCTGTTCATCTTCATCTTCTGGGGTCCTCCTGTTAGTGCTGGGGGATCACAGACCTCATCATTTATCGTGAGGATGTAATGCTTTTTCAACAGCCAGTAACCACCAGCCTTCAGTCAAGGATATACTAACATAACATTAGGGTGGGTGTTTCTGATGAAGTCACAGACCACAAAACAGGACAGAAGGTGTGTGCATATACAATTTGGGAGTACTGCATCATGCATCATTCTAAAGGTAGCAATTCAGTTATTTTTTGTAAATATCTAATGAACTATAACTGATACTGATGACAGTATTTTTGCATGAATGGCATATTTCAAATCAGATTTTCAATAAAATTGTTGTTTGGGGACAGTAAGATAATATCAGAACCTTAAGCTTTAGTTTCTAGAATTCCATGCATGTTTGGAATCTTTGGTTTGCTGTAAAAGAAGTTAAAAGAAGAAGAAAGGAACACTTTCTTCCAGCATTTGCTTTTTTGTTCAGTGGTTTCCAAAATAACCATAATTAACTCAAATTCAATTGATTTTTAGTTAAAAAAAATAAAATGCCATTATCCATTCCTGAATCTGTAAATTCCTCCATAATCATTTTATTTGTCAAAGTGTTTTATTTAAATGTAATAATTTTTCTACTAACTCTTTTTCTAGATCACAACTGAGTCATCCTGACTTTAGACAAGGTAAGAGCACAGATGACCAAATCTACCTATGGCCTGAATGTCAAATTTGGAAGAGTAGCCGGGTTAAATACTTCTTAGGCCTCAATCCAAAAGTCTTAAATAGCCTCTGTACTTCCACAGAGTAGTTGAAATAAGACATTCTCCATACAGAATACATTTCAGTCTGGAAATTGTTTACTTGTGATTATATTACATTATTGGCTTCTTAGATTCAAAAGATTTATTTAAATCTAATAGACCATACTGAGATTAACTGTTAAAAACCTGGCCCTTTCATTGATAGTGGTGTTTGATTAGCCTTGTTAATGTATCATATCATTTGGCAAAAATGGGGTAACTACAAAGGCCTGCAAAAGCGTCACCTCCAATTGACCACCCTATGAATCTTACCTTCTTGGGCTTCTTGTCTGGAAACTTGGTGAGACACTATCTCTTTTCTCAAACCCATCAACTTTCTCATAGGATCCACTGTCGTATAGTTCCGGTTCGGGTTTTGGTTTACCAGGGTTGGTACCTGGTTTCTTCTTGCCTCCTTGTTCAACTTCAGTTTGTTTACTGGATCCACCAGTGTCCCACAAAGCAGTACTTTTAGGCTTCTCTCTCATTTCATCAGTCTTTGCCACACCACTCTAATAAACAAGAGAAATGGTCATTGTTGACATCATGAAACCTCAAAATTTGCACATAACAGACATGCCACCTATTATGCATGGATGAGTTTGGTTGTGTAAATAGATTCCTAAGGGTTTCATTTGAAGTAAAGGCATACACAATTACTGCAGAAATGTATGAAGCACACACATTAACACAATGAAAATGTAACAGGTTACACCACAGCTGTCTTCTTTTTAAAATATAAAAAGAAGCCCTAATGAAGAAAAATATTTCAAACCAACAAACAAACCAAGCAATACCAACAAAGCTGAATTCAATTACAGACATGAAATATCTACTATTTCAGACAGATCAGAGGTGTTCTTCAAGCAGTTGAAAGAAATGACGAGTGACACACAACAGCCGAAGTGTGAGAAGAGGCCTGAAAGACAGGCTAAGGTGTGCCTTTTGATAACCTGACACCAGAACAAAAATAAAGCTGTTAATTTTTAATCACTCAACAGACTGAACTGGAGAAGACAAGTGTAGTTCTGGACCCCGTAATTTATTAAAGGGGTAGAACCGCCTTAGGCTTCAACGATTCGCTGGTTAAGTCCTATCACTGGAACAATGTTTGGCAAAAAGCCACAGTCTATGCATTACATTTTGAGTTTTTTTTTGTAGTTTCACAATCTTCTCTTTATTACAGGTGCTGTGAGTTCACAAACAGAGTGTCTGACAATCCTGTTCATCATGTTCTGTGACACATTTGGACTGTAACTGCCATAGTTAGAATTCTTACAAGCTAAAAAATCAAATGTGATTTTACAGTGTGTTGAGATGGAAATGTAATATTCATGATTAATCACAAACAATTATTATTACAAACTGAAGTATTATAGTCAGTCTGACACACACAAGTGACAGTTTAAGCATATGAAAGACAATGGAAAACATGATGAGGCAAGACAAACACTTGTAAAATGTTTGAATACATTTGAAATGCTTAAAAGAAGAAAGAGAACACACGAAGAATCTCACACACTATGAATGAATGAAACATGAGGAGAGAGAGACAAAAAAATATGATGCAACATAATTTCTACAGTTGCATTTTCCTTTGCGTAATCCATGCATGCAGCTCTCCATGCCCTACCTCAGCCATGCACATCTGTAGGTCTTCCTTAACCTCTTCATCTGAGCTGGGAGACTCTGAAGGAGGGATCCTCAAGTTACAAACAAAAAGCATTCCCCTGGCCTCATCAGAAAATTCTTGGTTTGGCAATTCAGCTCCCACATCACACGTGTTTGCCAAGTCCGAATTTTCTTTATATTCACCGACATTCGCAGGAGGATTTATATTCAAGCCAGACCCTTCGTCAGAATTTTTTGCTTCTTTGGGGAGCTCTGGATATGTTTGCTGAGTGTCTCGGGCTCTGATGGGTTCATCAAGGGGAAGATCTACCTCACTGTCCTCATCACTAGCGATGCGGTAGAGTTCCTCTTTAAGATCCCCAGAGCAGGAATCCTCCAGTCCAGACTCCCTCTGCTCAGGAATAGGCAGTAACTTAGTCCTGGCCAGAGGAGCAGGAGGCACTATTGGCTCTTCATCATCATCATCATCATCATCACTAGAGTCTTGTTCTGATGCACCCTCAGGAACTTCTGTCCCTGCCACCATTTCTTTTATTATTGCTTCTTGCTCTTCTCCTCCTTCCATCTCTACCCTACTGGCAGGCTCACACACTTCATTCCATTCTATTTCTCCAAATCTTTCTTTAAGCTCAGCAGTCACATTCTTGTATTGGGATTTTGTCTCCTTTTTCTCACTCTCCACCCAGATTTTCTCATAACGTTCCTCCCAGGTGGTCTTACTGAAATCTTCACTTTCTTGATCTTCTTGCTGTTCCTTTTCAAGCTCAGAAGAATAAGAATCAGATGGGCCTAGGTGATATGGACTATTTACATCTAACTCAGGCGCATCTAATGTCTCTCTCTCCTTTGATTGCATGAGTGAACAAAAAATACAATTAATACTGAAAATACAAACAACATAAACCAAGCACTGACTGTTAATATAGGGTCAAAGACCCTGTTACAGGAACATAGCCACAATGCATTGTACTGAACAAACCTACTAAAGATGGTTTTAAAGCCAAAGTAATTTATACATTTAAATTTAAAGAGCTGGTTAACAAAAACAACCACAACAACAGCAAAAATACACTCAAAATAAAAAGAGCAATGACCCAATAATGGATTTATGAAACAATATGGTGTGATAAGTTACCACATTTTTTAAAAGATTAAGGGACCAACTGAAATTGTGTGCAGAACATTCTGATCTTTACACACCTGGTCTGGGTGTCCACTGGCTTCAGAGCTGCGATTACCTGCTCCATCATCTGGTGGCATCACTAAAACATCGTAGGAAGAAAGCGAAAACATGACATTGTTTATCTTGAGGAGCGTTACAGAAGCTTGTGTCAGATTCATGAATTGACCTGCTCACCTGTTTCAGTCTCTGCAGTTTCTGGCAGTGGAGTTGTCATTTTTGTAGGACTTGTGTTATCTGTGTCCCACTCTGATTCTGAAAAAAAATACATTTAGAGGACACATAATACCATCATTTAGTAACATTCAGATCAATTAGCACAAAATGTACCTTACCTTCATCACTCTCAGGTTTCTGAGACGAATTCTTTCGGCTGCGTGGTTGAGGTTGTGGTTGGGACTGTACACCGGTGCGAGATGTGAGGGACCGTGGACTTGGCAGTGGAGGAGTAGCAGTAGGAGACTGCCTCTTTCTTCCTGATCTGTTGGTTTCCGGTGCCTCTGGGCTAGAGGTATCTAGCTCTTGCTCCTGGACGACAGGCAGAGCCACTGGGGGTTCACCTGTGAAATCTTCCTCAAGTTTGTAGATTGGGATGTTCTTACTGGCCTTACTGGTGGTACTTGCTGAATCCCAGTCTGAGGCATCTGTATTAAGAAATACATTTTGAATATTGTACCATCTACTTATGATCACAGCCGTACCACTATAAGCAAGTGTCATGCTGGGGGAAAACACTTTTGGGTAGTTTTTTAATGTTAAAGTTTTTAATTTTAATAATGACATTACAATTGAACATTTCAACAGGTTACTTTCACAATGTAAAGAATTACCTTCAAGATCATCAACATCCCCTAAACCAAGTTCCTCCATCAAGTCTGAAAACAGGGAGGTCAGATTGAAAATAATGTTAGGCAAAAGGGAAAAATTGGAACTGCTTAAAGATGTAAAGTAAGCACTGTCGTTAGCATAAATACCTGTCTTTTTTTCAATATGTTTGGAATCCATTAACTTACTCAACACTGATACTGGCTCTCTGTGAATAATTTGTTGCTGTACAAAGAAAGAACAATCAATTTTTGCGAACCAAATCTACTAAATTAAGAGGTCATGCAAACTTAGTAATCTTAATGCAGTTTTACCGGCTTTTCTGATTTTTCCTCTTCGTTATCCTCCTCCTCAGCATCATCATTATCATTATCTTCCTCCTCCTTCTCCACAATCTCATCATGACTGGTTCCTAAAACTGCATAGGGAGATGAAGTGGAAAAAGTTTGATACATGGGAAGAATAACTGTACAAGATCAGCCAAAAAATCCACATGGATGACCAGTGCACAAGCCTGTAATGTTTGCAGGTTTGCAAGCATGCAGCATGCAAAAATGGAGATTTCTTTAATGCACACAAGCTCATATCCGTTGTGCAGGGTGAGCACTGAGGGTAGATTAGTAATTTCAACCACATTAATATCTACTGTTCTGGTATTGTAGGGCATATTAATACATGTAATTTACTTTAGACTTTAGCTAACATAGTCTACATAACTTTTATTTTAGACCTAAAGATACCTATAATTTAAATGCCCTCAGAACTGAGGAGCTGTGCTGGTGATCGGTGGGTTATAAGTTCAGACTGATTCAAATTCTAATTAAAAATTCTAATTATAAAACCAAAATGAAGCAGGTCACATGATGTACTCAACACAAATAATGACGATACATACACCAACCAGGAAACATTAAAACCTCCTGTGTAATATCATGTAGGTCCCCCTTGTGCCACCAAAACTGCTCTGACCTGTCAAGGCTTGGAAAACAAAAGACCTTGGAAGACGTGCTGCGGCATTTGGCACCAAGATGTTAGCAGCAGATCCTTTAATTCCTGCAAGGCCACAATGGCTCGGACAGGTCTATCCAGCACTTAAAATTGGATTGAGATCTGAGGGATATGGAGGCCAAGTCAAGACCATGAATGACAGTTTCCTAGGAGAACAATGCCTGGAGCATTATTCTGTGCACCAGACTAGGCCAACTTCTTCACTCACTCATTCACACACTCAGTTTAGGTGCTTTTAGTGATGGATGGGCACTCTGACTGGTCCGCAGCTACACAGTTCCACACACAAAGTTGAGACACATTGTGTGTTAAGGCACTTTTCTATCAAAACCAACATTAACGTTTCAAGCAATTTGTGCTACAATAGCTCTCCTGTGGGACTGGACCAGGCAGACTGGATTGTGCTCCCGACGTACATAAACTAATTTGCTGCAGGTGCATCAGCTGTCCTTTGGTGGATGTTTGGTAGATACTAACCATGGTATAGCAAGTACACTCCACGAGACCTGATATTTCAAGAATGTTCTGACCCAGCTGCTTATCTATCACAATTACTATCTTGTCAAATTATTACACTTGCCCATTTTTCAGCTACCAACACATGAACTTCAAGAAAGGTCAGATCACTTGCTGCCTAATATATTTCACCCCTTGACAGGTGACACTGTAATGAGATAACCAATATTATTCACTTTAATGTTGTGGCTGGTCGGTGTATGAAGACACAACAAAACTCTTAGACTGACACTTATAATTGACATGCGAAAGTAATGTAAAATGAGATCATGAGGTAGGAGTAGAGGATTGTGGGTCATAATTGCCCTGGAGGAGAACAGAAGATCGTGCAGCAATTTAATTGGCATACCCACTGCCTTCTGGCCTCCAGGCCAACCAACACTTCTGAAAACACTACTGTGCTTTGATCCTCTTAAGAAAGACGGAATGTAAAGCAGGGCTAAAAAGGAATTAAATTAAAAATGACTATATAACAAAACAACAATGTCTGTTCAACTGTTTGTGTCAATATCTAATAGACAATGGCAGAAACGTATACTACTTAATTTACAGTTACAATGTCTCTATATGAAGATGATAACTATAAATGTTAACATGTCACTCCCCACAGTGAACTGTTTAATTGTCATCTGCTGATACAAAGCAGAAGCAATGGACATCAGAAATGCATTTTCAGCTTTTCATGCATGAAATGGGAGCAGAGATGGCTTACTGATGCAAATTACATGATTTTAATTCAGTTTTAAACTGCCATTAAAAAAGTATTAAGCATGAAATAAGGGAACAGAAAGCGCCTACAGCTTGCATACCTTCTCTGCTTTCCTCACAAATACTGGCCATGGCTTTGTTTGACTTTGTATATGAGATTGTCCCATCTTGCTGTTTTTTCCTTGGATTGTCTGAGCCAGACTGAAAGAAGATTGTGAATCAGGTTAAAACCAGGAGCCAAGGTCTGTCTAAAACATCTACACAGAATCCATGATGATCACTGCAATTACTGTGACGTATTTCATTTTAACTAGATTTTACACATTTTAGGCCAAATGGATGTTAAAGATCTTTCGAGCAGCTCAGCTGATGAAGGTCCTAGGACTAACCTCTGAGTCCCATGGGGAATCCTCCTCCCCCTCCTCCTTTTCCATACCCAACTCTGACATGAAATCTGGAAGGCAATTATTAAAATATAATTACAAAATGCACTGCCCAGCCAAAAATAATGTGTCACCGCCTGGATTTAACCAAGCAAATAGATAAGAGCTTTCCATTGAATAACTAATCCGTGGATGAATATGTTTCAGTTGGCAACAAGTTTTGTAAACCTAGCTGATGCAGTGAGTAGCTTCTCATTTCTTAAACAACCATGTCAGAAGACACATCTTGTGCATGCATCCAGCAAAGAAAGCAAAGAAAACATCTAAGGAGATTGCTGAAACTACTAAAATTGGGTTAAGAACTATCCAACGTATTATTAAAAACTGGAAGGATAGTGGAGAATCGTCATCTTTGAGGAAGAAATGTGGTCGAAAAAAAACTTGAATGATTGATATCAGCGAACATTTAAACGTTTGGGGAAAACAAATCGTAGATTTTCACGTACACAATTCTGAGGGACCTCAAAGGTTTGGGACTAAACCGCAATGTAGGCTAATCGGAAATAAAGGCTTCAATTTGCTAGGGAACATAAAGATTGTAGTCTAGAGCAATGTAAAAAGGTAATGTGGTCCGATGAGTCCAGATTTACCCTCTTCTAGAGTGATGGGTGCATCAGGGTAAGAAGTAATGCATCATGCCTAGTGCCAACAGTACAAGCCTGTGGGGCCAGTGCAATGTTATGTGACCAAAGAATGAGGTCAGCTGACTACCTAAATATACTAAATGACCAGGTTATTGAATCAGTGGATTTCTTTTTCCTAGATGGCACAGGCATATTCAAAAATGACAATGCCAGGATTCATCAGGGGCCACACATGGATTGGCCACTACAGAGTCTAGACCTGAAACCCATTGAGAAACTTTGGGATGTGCTGGAAAAATCTTTGCACCACGGTCCGACTTTTCCATCATCACTACAAGATCTTGGCAACAAATGAATGAAACTCTGGACGGAAATAAATATTGTCACATTGAAGAAGCTTATCGAAACAATGCCACAGCGAATGCGTGCTGTAATCAAAGTTAAAGGTGGTCCAATTAACTATTAGAGTGTGTGACTATTTTTTTTACATACCACGCTGCTTATCCTGAGATTCAGGTTTATGAGGATGAGTAACACCTTCATCATGTTCAGACTCATCTGAACAATCAGTTTTTGATTTGTCATATTCCTCTTCTACATCATCATCATCTTCATATACACCTTCTGACAATTGTTTCTCTTGCTGTTAAAAAGTAAAAAATATATTAATATCATATCCAATTATATAGTACTATTATTAGTATATTAAAATTGTTGAACAGACCATGAAATTAGAAGTAAAAAAAACATATGAAATTATGAGACGAAGTACTTTTTGGATTATAGTAAAAGGCGATCATGAAAATCAAAGAAGGAAAAAAAAGAAATGGTTTTCTTCTTTTATAGCAAAAAATTGATCACATGCAGGCCCACTCTTTGACACTACACATTTTCAAAAGTTTTGCGTCGGCTTTATCTTTGCAAGTCGCAACAACTGTAGTATTCACAACCATACAACTACACCTACCATTCCATAGTCTACAACTACTTTACCAAGTACCTGCAGTGATGCTTGCTCTAAAATAGCTTGAGGCCTGACAGACTCAACTAGATCCATCTTTAAATTCTCAGGCTTCTTCTCTTCAGCATCCTCCTCAGAGTGGGAAGCCAAATCAACATCATCAATAGCTGTGTGAGGAATTTCATCATAACATGTCATTTGGCTTTTCTTCATAGTGTGTACGCCATCTTCACTCTCTTCACCATCATCTTTATTATCAAAAGAGCTTGGGTTTGGATTGAGATGTTCCATGTCAAGAAATCGATCAATAACGGTTATCTGTGAGTCTTTGTCATTGTCCTCTGATGGACAATGTATGACCTTTGAAGGCGATGGGCTGTGCAGAAACAGAACAGAATGCACTGGTGAACCTGTGGAGTCTGATGATTTATCTTTAGACAAGGATTCATCCATTTTCATGCGAGTGTCCATCTGACCCTCACTTTGGATGTTATCACTTATAACATCATTATCTTCCACCAGGGAATCATCTTGTGAGTCTTCGGAGTCAACACTCATTTCTGTAACTTTGACAGTCCCGCTTGCAAAGTCATACTGCATTTGCTGAATCTCACTGTCAGAATCCTGATTCTTGTCATTATCTTGGTCACTCACATTTTTATGATGATCTAAATCATCATTTTGGTCATCGCATCCAACAATCATTGATACTGGCATATTCTCATCATCATTCTGATGCTGCACTTTCCACTTTTCTGTTCCAATATTTGCCTCTACTGGGGAACTGTGTTTGCTCGTGTCTGGTTTCATATTTGATGTTTGACCTTCGACTAATTCTTCTTCTTTTTCTGAGCCAGATCCCCAGGAGTCTTCAGAGCTTTCAGGTTCTAGTTTTTGTTTTAGTAGTGTCATTAGTAATTTTGATGGTTTTGGGGCATCAACATTTTTTTCTTGCTCATTATCATTGTCATCACAGGTGTTATCTGTGTCAGTGGTGACATGTTGTTCATCAACTGTTCCCCCAGGTTGTTTAGACACAATCTCAGCTCTCTGACTTTGTGGGGATGTAACTTTTGGCTCCTCAAACATGGGGGTATCTGTCTCAAAATGTGTGTCATCTTCAGCACCGCTTTTCACAACTTCCAAGAGTTCTTCGTCCTCTTCATCATCCCACTCTTCCTCATCACCATCATCTTCATTATTACTCTCAGTTCTGCTGTTTCTTGGTGCACTGCCTACACTTGGTAAAGGTGTTCTAAATGCTCCTGTGGGATCCATGTTGTATTCTGAAAATACTTCATTTTCCTCATCTGAGATCCTTGATTCAACCCTGATGGCGGACACAAGACAGTCATCTTCTACATTTAAAGTCCGTGGAACTGGACTAGCACAAACATCACTAATGATTTCTGAGCTCATCATCTCAGAATTTACTTTCCCTATGTGGTCCAATTCTGCCCCCTTTTCAGGACCACTGTCCTCTAAGACTTGTTCCTCTGTCTCACTGGATTGCTCATTTGTGGTAACAGTCTGCTCAGGCTGTAACTGAGATTCAGTATTTACATCAGGCTTCATCTGAACATCAGGGGTTTCTTCACTGCCCTCTACAACTGCAATTTTTGCCATCTCTGGATCCTCTATACCTTCATCAACATCGTGTGCCATTGTACCATTTGCCTCTTCCTCTTCTTCCTTCTCAAGATCACTGTCTTCATCTTCTTCATCTTCGTCACCAAGGTCATAATCATCATCATCTTCTTCTTCTTCTTCATCATCGTCTTCATCCCCATCTTCTTCTTCTTCTTCATCTTCGTCTTCATTATCTTCTGCTTCTTCGTCCTCATCTTCCTCATCATCACCTTCCTCAGAGTCTTCTTCAGGACTTTCACTGCCCTCAGCATCCTGTTTGCTGCTGCAGGGCATCTCTGAAAGTTCTGTCCCATTGCCTATTCCAAAGAAGGTGTTGGAATGGAATGGACAGAGCACGAAAAAAGGATAAAAAACAACAGTTAGAAGACAGCCTTGTTGAGATAACTACCAGCAAGTTACCTTTTGGGAGCTGTTGAAGGGTGTGGAAGTCATCTGGGGAGGTTTGGAAAAAGAGATTGGTATGGGGGCTACAGGGTTCTGGGGAGAGGAACTGCTAGCAGGGACAGTCATGGTGAACGCCCGGGGTTCTACAGCTTTGCCCTCACTGTTGGGCTCGGACTCACTTCCGCTCCATGATTTGTTTGGATCCTGATACACAGCAACTACAGGGCAGGGGTTTCCAGTTAAAGCATAGGCACAAGCTAAAAGGAAACAGCACTGAAAAGCTGAATTGATACTTACCCTCCTTTCTGTCTTTTCTGGAGGCACTCATGAGTTTTTTTAAGTTTACTTTTTGAGGTTTCTGTACAAACAAAACAGATATTAAGAACCTTTCACACATTAAATTTTACCCCAAAATTTAATGGCAATCGTTTTGGAAGGGAAGGCGAGCTGGAGTCAATATCCTGGTAAAGTGGCACAAGGTCTAAAACAGTACACAAGAAATAACCAAGAGTGTTAATTTGAAAAGAAGCAAATGTTTTGATTTAGTTAGAACTGCATTTAGTACATGAATCTAGAGTTTAAAAAAAAGCAAAATACCACTTTAAGGGGCCATTCACATATTCACCGACGAAAAACCCTTGCTGTAACACGATTTATTTACGCAGAAAAGAAAAAAACGCCGTAGTGTTTGGGTGCACCTCATTCTTCAAAAGTGTAAAAGAAGACAGGGAATTTCACCAACTGACCCAGGAGCTCAGTCTGTACAACGGGAGGTTCAAAGCCTATTTCAGACTTGACAAGGACCAGCTGGATTATATTTCAGGAAAAGCTGGCGTAGAAAAATAATGGGGGCTTGACAAATCATAAAGTTCAGGAAATCCCTGGACCACAATGATGAGCCGCTCCTCCATGTTTGTGCGGAGGAGCAGGCGAGGAAAAGGCGAAGAAGCTAATTGGTTGAATCTTGTCACATGACCCGCGGTGCGCTTGCGGTATTCTGAAAAGTTTAGATGTTTTCAAGTTGACACGGACGCTCCAGAAAAAAACGGGCGCATCGCACCGCGTGCGCGTCGCTTCTATTATGAGTGTGGCTGCCGCGCGTCTACATTTGAAATGATGGACTTGCGCGCGCAAAAGACGCGAAATATGAACGGCCCCTAAGGGGGGCACAAGCATATGCTGGAAAGTCGGAACATTAGTAAAAAAATATCCTTCGTTTTATGTGTGAAAAGTGGTGTATACACTATATTGTATACAACCACAGTCAAAATTTAAAAGATTCAGTACACCTTGCCTTGCAGTCTAAGCAAAGCACGTCAGTTTCCAGTTTACATAACTTTCTATAATGCATTACCCATTTCTTTGCATAGTGTAGGCTTTAGATTAAGTCATAAAAGCATTGTAATTGTTTTCAAATGTACAGCTACAGTCAGTTGTACACAAAATCTATTAATTACTCCTAAAAGTAAAAAGTTTATATTTTCAACGTTTACTTTAAAGCACACTACAAATGCTTGTTCAGAAGTAAAACATATACCATACAAAACTATGCATCCAGAACTACCTTTGGGCTCAAATCTAACTCATCATCTTCATCCGTAGAGGGCCAGGAATCAGCAGGGCCACTTCTTGATGCCCTAAACATTAAAATTTTTTTGCTAAATTATTTTGTACATAGACACTCAAATAAAAGTATCATAATGAATTAGTCAATCAAAGGTTCTAGGCATTTCTGCACATTTTCTTACCTGCTAACAGAGTCTGCGTGAGAATTGTCCTCGGTATCTGAAAAAAAATGAAAGTGGCATTTTAAGACTAAAACCTGAATTTTTGATAAAATTCAGGTTTCTAACAAAACTTCTCAATACAAAACCAGCAATGTATAGATGAAAATACAAAGTAATTTTCATAATTTTAGATGAGCTTTAGATATTTAGTAGTTCATTTTAATACTTCAAATATAAGTTTCCAAAAACACCAAAGTCTAGAAATCAGACTACCAGAAACCAGAAACCAAACTAGAACAAAGAAAATGCTGCATCTATTTAACATACATATGACACAGCATAGTTTAGCTATCAGCAGTTTTAACCATGAACTGACATTACAGAACAATGCCAATTTTACACTAATTTAACTGCTTGGTTGAGAGATCTGTGGCACTTCCACTACTTCGATGTTTGCAATACCTTTCCCTGCTTCTTTGGAGCTTCCTTCTGCAGCTATCCATTGACATGAAAATGTAAGCAATGTGCATGGGAGGAAAATAAAAAGAGACACAGATGGGAACAAGAAAATGGAAGCATTAGGAAATGTAGGATGACTCAATTGTGTCATCATGACATCTGAGGTGAAAGTGAGTATTAGGAGGGTTATATCTGGTTTGTCCAATAGTGAAACATCTCTTTGAGGGGTGTGTGTTATATATACACAGTGATTTGCAAAAGTATTGAAATAAATAAGGGTTATCTGACTAATAATTTATCTGGATTAAAACATTAAAAACTTGATGCATTCAACCATAAGTATTCAACCATTCTGACTACTACTTGGTGGAAGCACCTTTTGTTGGAGTATGTTTCCATCTTCACACTAGGGTTGCAAAACAATGATTTGATATTTGATTATTCATACAAAAAAAACAGTGTACAATAAATTAAATCTACTTTACTGTTGTGTGTAAATGTGAAGAATTGTCGCAACAAAAATTTTTGTTTTTTGCTATTTGTTTTCTTTTACATAATAACGTTAAAAACATTTTTATTAACATCTTATTAAGATGTTATTGAGCATGAATTGCTCTTTTTATTTTATTGCATTTATCACATTTTCCCATTTTCAAACAGTGCCATGAAATCTTGATTGGATAGACCTTTGACTGTTTTAGAACATTCATCTTTTTGTTGTTCAATAACTCCTATGTTTCTTGGGCCTTGTACTTGAACTCACTGCTGGAAGGCATGAGTATAACAAAAACATGAAGCTCACACTGTCACACTTTACAGCTGAGATGTAGTTTTTGGAGGAATGGGCAGTATTAGATATGTGCCACATACATTGCATTGAATTTTGGCCAAATAATACCAAGCTAGTCACAAACCTTTATCCCACATTATAGATGGATCATTCTTATGGTTGCTGGCAAACTCTATTCAAGCTTTAATTTATTTTTCTTCAGTAGATTCTTTCTAAATCCCCTACACAGAACTCTTTTTAGATGGAACCACTTCAGTCTCAATCACTTAACTCCATAGCTCATTTAAAATTATTGCTGTCCCCTCCATGGCTTCCTTCAAAAGTCGTTCAACTGCCTTGGTGCTAAGATACAGCTTCCACTTTTCTCAAATCCAAGCCAACACTTGTTACTTTATAACATTTCCTCTTGTGAATGTCGATACCTTTATTTGTAATTTCTTTAGAATGCTCTTAGGATGCTATTTAATTTCATAGCTTTTGTTTAGATTTATAATGTAACTAATGGTACTAGAATTAAGGAGGTATTTTATGGAAAAAGGATAATGAGGTTAATTTAGGAGTAGAGACCAATTGTGTCTTTAGACAATATCTTTAATTTATATAAAGCTGGGGCATTTTTCATTTTGTCATTTGTATTCCAGACAAATCTGATGACTTATATCAGACTCCTATTAAGGTAATGCTCAAAAGATCCTCAAGTACTCACCATCTTTATCTACCACAGGATGTCCAAGGGAGAAGGCAGCCTCAGGACTGCCCAGCAGCGAAGCCTGCTTCTTTTTACCGGAGGTTAGATGGGAGGGTGTCTGCAAGGACTTCCTCTTTGTGCCTTGTTCAATGATCAGATGTGAACATCTGAAATTGGGAATAATTTTCAACATTTCAACACTAACCAACAAGAGGAAACTTGAAATATGAATGTACAAATTAAGTGCTTACGCATGGTGCCCATTCATTACAGCATAGTCATCAGAAGACCATCCTTTATCATCTTTCACAGTGATGTCGGCATTGTATTGTAGGAGTAGTCGCACCATGCTGATTTGTCCACTGCAAGCAGCTATCATCAAAGAATGTCTTGAAGAGATGCGGAAAAAACAACCTTTGTAGTAAAACATTAATATGTTTTGCATTTAATAACACAAATATTACAATACACCACAATTAACACTTTTCATTATTATTGTTGTAGTTATTATTATTATTATTATCATTTTAAAAATACTGAAAATATTAATTTTCATTAATCTGCAAATCAACAATGTTCTTCACTATAAACACAGACATTAGGAATGAGATTTTTAAATATCTGAATAATAAAAGAAAAATGTTGTGTCCTAAAAATACACACTTTCCCTTCTTTTTAGCAGTATAACTTAAAAAGGTTTGTCAACTGTAATTAAACAATAAAAGAAGAAAAAAATGTTTTGCTACCAGTTACTTGGTAAAACAGTACAGTTCTGCCCTGCAAAGGCAAAAGACCTTAACTTCCCAGAATGTGAAACTGAGAAAAATGATTGAATGACTTTGTATTAGTTGGGTATAGTGGTAGTCAAGGAGGCAGAGCAGCCTCACATGTATGTCAGACTGAGAATGGGGCTCCTCCCTTGATGAAAGCCAGGTGAATGACTCTTCAATAGAGGAGAGGGGACAGAGAACAGAAAGAGGAGGGAGAACAGAGATTGCAGAAATAACAGAGAAAGGGAGAGAGAAATATAGAGTGAGAGAGACCCCGTGTTTTATTCAGCCCAGAGTGGTGGTGGTTTTGTTTGTGTTTTTTCTGAACAAAATAAAGCTCTGTTGTGCACCTGCAAAGGGGTCTGTGTGCATTCATGGGTGTTTACATACAAGCCATCCTTTTCTACATCCATCATTCCATAATTTTTTTATGCAGATTTGCATAGATTGTTATACATTTGGAGTGCCAGCTAATACTGCTGATCATCCTTACCGTTGTTCCTGGTTCCTGACATTAACATCTGCTCCCTCCTTGAGTAAAACTTCAGACATCTCTGCATGTTTTTCCTCCACTGACAGAATTAAGGGAGTGTTGCCTTCCTGTGGACCCCATGAACAAGATATTTAGTTGTTGATTAAGTTGGTTTTGTACGGCAATCAAAATGTTTATCGACCCAACATCTACAAATCTAGCATATTGGACCCTTAATATTATTATTATAAAAGCTGAGCAGTTGCTTGAATGGAAGAACGCTTCCCCATTTCACTAGACTGTTGCTCTGTGGGGGTTTAATTTCATGGAGCCAACAAGCTCCTGGGATCCATTAACAGAAACTTATCCCTCATCATGTATCCGACACCTGTCGCGTTGGAATAAAGCTAGTGGTAATCTGGAGTCCTGGTGAGATCCCTGCTGAGGCGTCACCTTGTTCTGGGCGTTGATGTTCGCCTCGTGTTCCAAAAGCTGCATGGCCACAGGGAGGGAAGGGATGCGGGCAGCCAAATGCAGTGCTGTGTTGCCATTGATGTCCACTAAGTTGGGATCTGCTTCATGCTCCAGAAGGAGAGACACGCAGCGATCCTGCTGACACTGCACCGCCTGCCAAGACCCACAAATAACCCAACCAACACTTTCAGAGACACTCTACGCAACAGAATGAACTGATGAGATGGTGTTTTATTTGTCTCTTTTCTGGCGCTCAAGCCCAGTAAAAGCTGTGCAAGTTGGGAAAGGCTATTAAATAGTTAGCTAATTGGAACAAAGCAAAAGGGTTACAGAAAGGGTTATAGAAAGGGTTACAAAAAAAAGTGTTCGAAATCAGGACATCAGATCATACCTTCATTAAGGCGGAACGGTTTTGATTGTCACATAGGTTGAGCTTAACTTTGCTCTCCACCAAAAACTGAACCATCTCTGTATGTCCATGGACACAGGCAATGTGTAATGCAGTTCTGCAAGACCAATAAGAGAGACTTAAATGTAGATTTTCTGGCCCTCCCTTATATTTTTTGTGCAACAACAATAATGTGCAATGATTATTATTAACAGTGTACAAGCTGAGCCTGGCAAACCTTAGACCAGTTTGTTATGTTAGCTATTATAAGAGTAACGCTGGCCATACTTACCTGTTCTCTTTATCAAGCTGATTTAAGTCATTCTTTTTTGCAAGTTGCTTGAGTTTAGCCAAATCACCGTTGAATGCAGCCTTGTGAACTTTTCCTAAGTCCTTCTCCTTCAAGTCATAGCCAACAGAAAGCACACTGCCCGTGTCAGACGCACTGGGTGAGCCTTTTTTTTTCTTGGTGAAGTTAAAGATCTTCTTCATTGTATTGTGAGCTGCAGCTGAACAGAGCAAACCTGCGTCGCCCTTCTTATCAGTATACCTGAGATTTTAGTGTCGACATGGCATCACTGCATCTTCGGCATTTCCTAAAAATAAAACGCACAAAGCAGATTAAGCAATTTGATAGCCCCATAGTGTAGCATAAAGCTGGACACTTGGCATTTAGGAGCACTTTACAAAAGATGTCAGTACAAGTGGCCGTCTTGTTAGTGCTCGATCTAAGTACGTATGAGAGAAAAAAAAACGTAATAAATCAAACAGACAGTATAAAGCATCACTGAGTCGCGATGGCTAGTATTTTGTATTCTAGACAAATCTGAAGACTTATATCACGGACTCCTAGAGTCCTATCTAGATTTCAAACCTTAAATCAAGCCCAGAACACACATGCTTGGCATTTATGGGCACAGCACAGCTGCCAGTACGAGTGACTGTCTTGTTAATGCTAGATCTAAGCATATATGAGGAAGGGAACTGTCTGTTTAAATGGTACAGACTTGATAAATAAAGCATCAGACTAGCAATGGCTAGTAACACCAACAATCTAGATCACACACCTTAACCAAGTCCAGAAGACACAGAAGACATCCACCCGCTGATTGCTTTACAATGTTCTCCTTGCTGGTGAAGGTTACCTTTCCTGGGTTAGCTGGCAGGCTAGCCGGCTTACATTAATCCAGCAAGTTAACAAGCTAGTTAGCGAGCTACACAAATGTTAACGCTTCTAGCGAACTGAGAATCAAAACTCACCTCGGTCAACAGGCTATTCTGATATTCAGAGTCACGTGCATAAAACCTGAAACTGTAGATATGAGAGGTTTCTCAGTTATCTTGCTAACTAGCAGTCAACTCTAGTTAACGTCTCTCCTTAGCTAAAACAGCTCACTCTCCTGGGGAGAGGGTTGAGCCACGCTAAGCTAGCTCGGTAACCAAGGCAACGCAGCAGCTTCCGAGAGACTCTCAGCTGATAGCTTGCTTCTGTTTTTCTAATGCTTCCGAGAGGTTCCGAGGCATGCAGTCTTGGAGTTAAAATACAGATTTTTATTACAGTTACTAAAAAAGTCACTAACTCTGAAGCGACGATAAAAAATATTAATTTGGGGTCATAGAATCAATTCCAACTGTCTACCAACTGAAAGCCCTGCACATAGTTTCGATTTTATTGACCCGGTTGGTGACTTGATTGTCTGACGATGCAGAGATGATGGAGCTTGTTATTTTTAAGACTTAAAATGTAGCTGATCCGTGGCAAATGCTCCGTTAAAGCGGAACTAGTTTCTGATGTTTCCACACGGTAATAAAAAAGTCTCTGAGGGTGGAGCTGGCCGTTGCTTTGGGTCGGTTTGAACTGTGATTGACGTTCAGTCTTCCAATCAGAGTGTCCATCCCTCCATCTGGTCCGCCTATCTTTTGGCGACACCTGATTTTGAGTGGAAAGACTAGTTTTGACGGACATCAGTATTGACCAATGGTGTAGCGCCTTGGCAGTGATTGGTGCACTCACATTTTAAACCATTTAAACCGTTTTGAGCGGGCAGTTTCGAAGAGAGAGCGCTTTGGTTGGGGGATCTAAATGTTGATCTAAAAAGGAACATCAGAGCACGAGAAGAGACAGTCGAAGTTACTTTTTAACAAAAAGGTACTAAAATTATTTTTAGTCTCCTTCAAATGTAACATTTTGCTTTCTGCTAGCAAATTGGTGGTGGTTGAACTGCTAGCTAGCAGTGTTTACCATGAGTGGCAAATTAACCGTTTAGTAGGCTATGCTGCCCTGTGCTCATTTCGAAAAAACAGCTAACATTGACTAGGTTAAGGCTGAATTTGAAAACTCAACTAGTCTGGGTTAACTGTATCTGCAGCTAAAATCGTAGTAAGCTCCCACTATTCTGTGTATTTGTATTGACTAGGCATCTAATCATTTTGAGAAACTGTGCTTAATATGATGTGATCAGGCCAAAGAAAACCCAAAGAAAGTCTGATCACTGTTGCACCTGGATCAAATCTAGAGTTGCAGCTATTCATACTTGTCTCTCATTCAGGACCTCGGCAAGAAATAAGAAGCGTAGCGTTGTAATGATGTTCTTATCATCTGCTGACTTTGCCCATGCAGTTTACAGTCATTTGAATTTTGTTTAGCACAATGTTCTGGCTGTCAACAAAAACCCAAACACTGATTATTTAAAAAATCAGTTGTGAAATGTAAGCAGTTATTAAAAGTGGTTTGATGTGAAATGGTTGCTTGTGTACAGCACAAACATAGGCACTTAATCAGCCAAAATGGTCACCTATTTACATATTTTAGATTGCATTACTGTCTGTAGGCCTTAAATGTTGCATGACTATTTTTTTTATCCAACACATTATATTGTAATGTCGACCCTGTGTTATTCATGACAATAAAATGCATCTTGATTTAGAAAAAATAACCATTGAACCTGTGTTTTCAATGCGCTGCAATAAATAGATTTTTAACAGTCTTTTAGGCTAAAAACTATTGCAAAACAATCTGATTGGCACCCAGCATTGCACTTGTGATTGGCATGTAATACATTACAGTGAAATGTTTGACATTATTCTCTAACACTCTGACTCTAAAACTTAAGCTTGTTTTTAGGGACACAACCATGAGTTCCCTGCCGGAGGCCATGCGTTCGCTCACCCAGGTGTTCACAGTGAAACTGCAGGACTTTACAGATGAGATTGAAAATGTGCACATGTTGTGGCTGGAGGAGATTCAACAGGAGGCTCAGCGCATGTTCTCCAGGTATGATTTTATATATACAGTAAACTGCCAACATGGTGAAAAAACTAGAGATGCGTCAATCTGATATTCAGTATCTGTCCGATCCTGACATAAATTACTGTATCGGAACGTCGAGAAAGAATAATAAAAAAAAAATCTGATCCATTAAAATTTTCATATTTAATGTTTAGATTTAAGATATTTTAATGCAAATCCTCCATGTTGGTGAGGGCATATCACAGCACAAAGTCCAGCCCCCTGCTAAGTAACATCCAATTGTAAACATGGGGCGTGGCCAATAAGCATCACTCGCCATTTGTAAAAGTGCAACATTTAGAGTGCGACATTTTGTTCGTTGTTGTTTTATTAACACATTTAGCTCTAAATGTGTGATAATTGTGCTAAATTATGAAAAAATGACACCTAAATTTAAGTTGTTTTTTCAAACGACCTGCCATAGGTGACCTTTTACTATACCATGTTCTCTGTGCAATTTCTCTCCTTTATTATATCAGTTATAATTGAGCTAATGTGTCCCACAATGCTGGAATGTAAAATACCGATGTTATCCCTATATAGACTACTATAATTCATGCATGAATGTTTTTGTTTTGTTTTTATTTTTTTGGATGTGCTGTCATTGTCTTTGGTATAAGCAGGGTAAATACAGTAATACATTTAATGTACAGTAATAAATATACAGGGCTTAAGAACAAAATAAAATTCCCACTGCCCTACAACCCCCTGTAGTATTTCTGCGATGTTCATACACAGTGCATTTGCAGAATGTAGGCCACCATGACCGTAATGCAGTATTCTTTTGCGTGGGAGCTCCAGCGTGTGGTTAAAGCAATTAATTTTGCAAGTCCTCCAGCATGTTAGCCTTTACTTTGTCATAAAGCGTAGACAATGCGAACTGTTCAGCACTTCGTCATTTCGGTTTCTGGTTTCTGGTTTGGTGTCAGAGCTGTTGCATTCTGTATTGTGAAATCTCTAGTACTGTTACTGTTTTAGATTAAACTTTATGGGTTCGTGTTACAGTGATTTCAGTACAGAACCAGAGCTCATGCCTAAGACTCCATCACAGAAAAGAACAAATCGCAGGAAAAGGGTCTCTATGGAGCTCAATGAAAATCGAGGCAAAAGGCGGTAAGAATATATTGCTTGTTCAAAAATTGCCTGTTCTGCGAGAGGGTTTGCATGATTTTAGCTACGAGATATCTATATTTTAAATATTAACATATCCCCTATCTTTTTTCAGTTTCTCTAAGGGAAAGCGCAGTAACTTGCGTCGTTCCTCTGTCCAAAACACCCTAAATTCGATCTCTGAGCTGGTAATTGCACATGCTCCCAGTAACAGCCCAGCAACTGTCGCCGAGGAGCCTGTTCGACGCACCCGGCGTAATAAAGCTGCTCTGCCGGTGGCAGACAGTGAGCCTGTCAAACGTAGCACACGCACCAAAGGCACTGCCAAAACAAAGGAGCAAGCACAAGTGATTGAGGAGATGGCCGCATTTGTTGATGCGCCGCAGCCATCTGATGTCCCTGAGAGTGTTCCAGAAGTGAAAAAGTCACGCAGGTCTTTATCCCCAGTGCAGAGACTTGTGTCTCAAGCTGTAGTGAAGATTTCCTCTACAGATGGTCTTTCTGTTGAGAAGCCACTAGAGCCTGTTCCCTCTCCAGGCCGTTCTGCAAATAAAATTACTATCGCAGCTGCTGCATCTCAGACTCCGGACTCCTCGAGGGGCTCAGTCCGATGCTCTCTGGTTCTGCGGCGCTCCCTGGTGGGTCTCAGACACAGCATGACGCAGGAAGCAGTCCGCAGTGCCTCACGACGCTCCTTCCTTAAGAAGAAGGCCAGACAGGGTAACTCCACATGCAGCAGCTCTGTCAGTGGTGAGTCTGCACTTGTTAAACAAAATGACCATGAGGAATTGTTTTGGTTACATAATATTGATCATGGCGGCATAATGGCAAATCATTTAAATCATTTCGACTGATTAATAATTGTGGTTTACAGGGATGGGAGAATCTGTTCTCCATTTATGTAGGAAGTTAATGTTATGAATAAAACTTATCAAAATCAGGACAATAGAGTTTCAGATTATTTTTTTTATAGTTTCAGCAGAAATATTTACACTACAACACATTCCTGTTTATTGAAAATGAGAGAATATTCATTGTGACTGATTCATTGCAGATGTCAAATTAAATAGTAATATACAACAACTGTATGGTAGCTAGTATGGATTTTCTATATACCCTTTTACTTTCCTAGGGGACATTTCCATGGATGTGGAGCCAGAGGAGATTGACATGGTAATAGAGGACAGGGTTGAACAGTGAGTAAATTTACTTGCTTTCCTTAAGTTGCTCTTTGTCTGTACATGTTATGCTTCTGCTTTATGAGAGCGGTGCTAATTTGTCAGTGATTTAATCCTCACCCTGCCTTGCAGAATTGTTACTGTGGAAGAGCCAAGAGAACTAGCAACTGAAACACCAACAGCTGGGCCTGAAGTAAGATAACCACAGAAGGTTGCTGGAAGTTAAACTGCCTTAATTCTCTTAGGAGAAATAAGTATCTAGGTCCTATGTAACTACTTTTAAATGTGCTTTATCAGGAGCCCGAGCAGCCAGTAGAAGATGAAGCACTGGTACAAGATGTGGATCAAAAGCAAGCAACTCCCTCTGCTGAAGAAATTTGCCGTT
Source organism: Brachypetersius gabonensis (assembly GCA_037577145.1). Lineage (NCBI taxonomy): Eukaryota > Metazoa > Chordata > Actinopteri > Characiformes > Alestidae > Brachypetersius > Brachypetersius gabonensis. The sequence goes on from JBBJLR010000133.1 coordinate 11,567,768, forward strand.
TCACGCGTTCCATGGCTCAGCTGTCAGAAACAGGTACTGATGTGACAAATAAGCAAGAACAACTTAGACACATGTTGGTGGAAATATGGCCGTCCCGAACCATGGCCAACTGTTAACCCTTCCATTGTTGTTTTTTTTTTTTACCATTCAGACTGTAATATAAATCAATTGAAATCAGTCTTTTATGACTTAACCTGTTAAGCTCAAGCAGGAACAGCACAAAATGTTCGTGAAGCTTTCTTTGTCATTTAACACAAGCTGTTTTCATGTTGTCTGTTTGGTTGTAATGTTGTAGAAATTAACAGTATAGCCTAAATTGGAATTATATTCCCATTTTTCTCTGAGGCTAGTTCGCTGCAGCTTTATTCGCTGCAGCTTTATTTATAAGGCTAGTGAGTGACTGAAATTGCACAAACTTATCAGTGTTATGCTCTTCTCTCTCCCCCTATTATAGATGACAGTGGTCAAAAGTCCCAGGAAGATGTACGGTGAGTTAATTTTGTAACTTCTTTTAGGCTAATTGTGTCTTAAATGGTTGTGACCAATGGTTCTCAACCCAATTTTTTGTTTTTAACTCTATGCATCGTGTACTTGGTGAGCAAAAATTTGAACCATCTGGGGATACTAGAGGACTTGTTTGAGAACCACTGCACTAGAATAGTGTGTAATGGTCTGTCTTTCAGAGCTTCTCGCTCAAGCACCAAACGTCGTGCAGCAGAGTCAGCAGCAGTGGCACTCAGCACACCCAAGAAGAAGTGCTCGCCTCCCAAGAAGTGCATGACCGTAAGACAACCTGACTTCTGTAAAGAACTTCCTTGTGTAAACTTTTTTTGGTAATTTATATACCAAGATTTGAGTCAGTGCTGCATCAGTCTCAATGACTTAATGTCCCAAAACAAAAACTAGATCATGAAGAAGCATGGATGCGCTTCTGTTAAAGGAAGATACAGGTAAGAAAAATGTATTGATCCCAGAGGAAATACCAGGCAGGCCAGGTGATTCAGGGAGGGTGCAGAATCCTGTTAGCACCCAGGGGGACTCTGGGCAGGCTGTAGCTGACCTGGAAGCACTTTTTTCGAATTCCACACCAGTGTTGAGTCCCCCGCACTCCAAGCGTAATTTCTCTGTGAGGCACGCACTCAGACACTTCAAACTCCAATATTTGATTGATCTCTAGGAGATCTTTCCAATGAGCCCTCATTTGTATTTGTAGCCAGAGTAGGTCAGGGGTTATTCTCCAAAAAACGTTCACCTTGCTGTGGTGTCCCAATACGTTTCTCCCGCAACCTTCCGAGTTGCATATCTCATCAGGGAATTTAAATTAAGAGGCAAATATGGGTTTACGTCTGTTTTTTGTTTTTTAAAGGCAGCGCATTAAACTGAGTTTCAAATGACCTTGTTCTGGGATCATATTTGGGTGCATCTGTACGGTTTACACTAGAAAAAGGCACTTTAGGGGGGTGGTTGTTTTTTTTTTTTTTTTTAACCAAAATGTGTTTTCACTACACACAGCTGCTCTTGGAATGTAACCCCTGAAAAAGCAGGGGTTGAAGTATATGTATTTGTAAATTTTGAGACTTGTAATTTGGCAGTATTCAATGTAGGGCTGCAACTATCGAATATTTTTGGAATCGAGTAATTTTTTTTTTTTTTTTTTTTAATCGTATAATCGGATAAATCATACTTTTGTGTTTTTAAACAACTATATCAATAGTGGGTTATGCAACATGAAATGCCTCTAAAATGAGCAAGTAATTGGCTGTTATTCCTCACAAAAAAGGTTTTATTCAAACTCAACACTTTTATTAGATCAAATCTTAAAACCTTTGGCTTATTGGCTCCAGAACTAAGCCCATTTAATCAACCTTTCTGGGAAACATTTATGATGTACATTGTATCCTTATTAACAGTAAAGGAAACAAAAACGTCCTGTTTTGTTATTTTATCATTTTCTCTGTCTATGCACTTTATCATTTTATATTTTACAAACAAATCTTAAATATTTTATTATTGTGCTCCTGAGTTTAAATGTTGCTTTTTTTTATTGAGTATTTTTTAAGCATAAATGGTCAATTTGTTTACAGTTTATATACAGATTAAAATTGTTTAAATTTTTAAATTGATTAAGACTTTTTTGCTACAGACTAAACAATATTGTCGCCCAATTTTTTCTTGTTGGCAATATTCGGCACGTTTTCCATCCACTACACGTATGAGGACGTCGAACTGGTCTCGAGGTGCTTTTTACGGCTCTCTTCGTTTTTCACAGCCAGTGTGTGCCATTAACTTACAATAACAGAACATTGATCGTTTTTTTAACTTTAGAAATATATTTTCATATATGACCGGGAGAGCAGGCGGGAGTGGGTGGGAATCGTCAGAAATTCTGCGGGAGCGGGATTTAAAAAATAGTCCCGCGCAGGGCTTTACTTCATATCTCATGCTCTGAGCTGTGTGCTCTTTTTCGGTGCAAATAACCCTACACCCTGCGGCAAAAATAGCATGTTCCCCAGGTCACACACACATTCTCAAGGCAAAGAATTTTTTTGTAATCGAATCATTCGAGTTACTCAATCATTTCAGCCCTAATTCAATGTAGTATCTGTTTTAGTTATCTAAACTGTCGTTTTTTTAGGGCATCACGCATAGCATGCGCTTCCTGCAGACAGTACAGAAGAACCAGCTGCTGATGATGACTCCTGGCTCACTGGGCCGCAGCTCCATCATGAAGTCCTTCATTAAACACACTGGAAAAACTGATGTTAAAGTAAGTCTGCTAATTTTGCATACATATTATGCTTGAAGTTGAATTTTAAAAATATAAGATTTTAGATGCTAAAATGCTATTGTAGATACAAGAGTTTAGATTCAGTCAGTTGAATCTATCAGTTGAAAATACTCAGCAAGATCACATGCTTAGTAGAATGTCTTTTTAAATGTTTACTTGCTCACTTTCTTCATTTGGCTGGGTGTGATTACCCATGCAAGAAATCAGAATTTTAATTGATGGACACCAGCTTTTCCCCCACTGAACAGCCTGAACAAGAATGAATGTAGAGTTGAGTTGGTAATCCTGCTCCTCTTTGTCCCCTCAGTTAAGCACTGTCTCAGTGGTAAGTGTAATTTTAATGATTAAGCCACTGTAACCTTATCACTGGGGAATGTATGTGTGTGCACTGGGTTACTTTTCTTTTGCTGTCTAATTTGTAAAGATGTGGGATTTGGCTAAATCTGTTCTCTGGCTCTTTGTTTAAGTTTTTGTGGTAGATTCTAGTGCTGGACGTATTGACTACAGTAACCCCCCAGTTTTACTAACCCCCCCAGTCAGTCACAGTCTGCTGCTTTTTTTTTTCTTTTTTTTTAACGGAACTAATTGTTTTATGCGGTTTTGGGTTTTTTGGAGCAATAAATATTTTTCTTCTGGAAGTTTTTACACAAGGAGACCCGTTCACCTCGCTGCGGTGTCCCAATATTTTTGTACCGCAACCTCTGAGTTGCACATCTCTTCGGAGAAAGCACTCGGGACACTTCAAACTCCGCAGTTCTCCAAGAGACCTTTCCAATGAGATTTAAATATGAATACGGGTTTACCTTTACATTTTCTTTAAAGGTAATGCATTAAACTGAGTTTAAAATGACAGTGGTCTGGAAGTGCTCTTAACTATACGTGGATGCTCTTGGAATATTACCCACGCTAAAAGCAGGGGATTACTGTATACTAATGTTTTTCTGCTGTAATACACAACATAAATGCCTAAGTAATGTATGTATTAAAAGGGGGAACATGCTAATTTGATGATTTCCTTTAATCTAGTTCCTTTCCATCCCTTTAACGTCTCAATAAAATAACCTGACATTTCTCAGATTTGTCACTTGGGCTGGGTAGTTCAGTACTGTAGTGGATGACTGTAGTTGGTCATCTGTCTTAATTGCATTATGTAGGCACTTTATTAACTTGCATAATTGTATTACATAATGCTACATAATGTAATTATTCATATAAATTAAGTGTACTAATATACTTTCAGCTCTCATTTCTAGTTTAAGCCACACTCAAAGGATGTATTGAATCTGTATTTGTATTTATATCCAATATTTTAACTGTATCCAACTTGTGTGTCTTGGAGCAAAACTTCTGTTACTAGTGAAGTTCCAGCTTTGCTAAAATATCCTCTTTCAATAGGAGCGGGAGCGGCATAAATGGGATGCTCTAAACAAGAAGATTGAACAGGAAAATGAAAGAAAGAAAAAGGTTGAAGAGGAAAGAAAAAAGAAACAGGAAGAGATGAAAAAGTGCGTAAAGATAAGATAGCTTTGTTTCTCTAAAGATGCATATGAACAAAATCAAGTTCTTTTCTAAGCTGTTAATTTTGTCTTCTTTTTTTTTTACTTTTTTTGTTGTTTTTGTTTGTTTTTAAGAAAACGGGATGAACGTTTAAGACGAGTTGTGGAAGCCCGAGTCAAAGGAGAGAAGGAAAAGGAGCAGGAAAAAAAGAAAAAAATAGAAGAAAAAATGGCACAGCTGGAGAAGAAAAATGACATGGTTGGTGTTTATTTTTCTGCTTGGAATGTGTTTCGATGCTTATTTAGGATACTTGCATTTAAACCATATTTGCATGAAATGTAAGTGAACATAGCAAAAAATGTTTTTCTAATGAAAGGAAATTGAGAAAGTAAGCGGATCCAAACACTAAACCAGTTTAGTAAAAGTCATGCTAATTAAATATAGACTGACAAACAACCTATTTAATTACCCTATTTAATAATTTTTTTTATTTATATTTGAAATCTAAAGGGTTCAGTCACATTGTAACCACTGACGGATGAAGTGGATAGCATTATCATCTTAAAATGGAAACTATAACAGGATGGGACATGTCAATTATGAGTCATTCTGTAAAGGTTTTATCTTCATACACTGACCAGCCAAAACATTAGTAAATAACATTCGTTATCTCTTTACAATGTCATCTGCCAGAGGATGGAATATATTAGGCAGCAAGTGAAAGGTTAGTTCTTAAAGTTGTCGGAAGTAGGAAAAAATTGACTGAGCGACTTTGACAAGCACTGAATTCTGATGACTTGATGCATCAACAGGTCTTTGTGGTGTATGACAAGGTTAGTACGTTCCACAAGTGGTCCAAGAAAGGAGAGCTGACGACGGGGTCATCGGTGCCCAGGTCTTACTAATGTTCTTGATGAGAAAAGGCTAGTTGGTCTGGTCCAGTCCCACAGAAGTGTTGATTTTTAGTACAGCGATGGAAAGGCGTCAAAACACAGTGCAATGCAGCTTGCAGTTGTGGCCCGGCAAACTTTTCAGAATATCTGTGCTGTCCTCCTATAAGCACCTGCAGTAGCCGCTTGGCCTTTAAAACTTTAAACTCGAGGACGACCAATTCCATTACCTGTGGAAGAGAATGGACCATAGCACATTATGGAACAAGACAAGTTGCTAGAGACGGTGTGATTCTCTTAGCACCCAATGTTTCAACAGAACACTGCTAACATTCATTTGGGTGTTGATTTGACACATACCGCCTACCTAAATGTTGTTGCAGACTCTTTCATGGCAATGCCTAATGGCAGTTGACTCTCAGCAGGATTTCACTGCAGAATTTGTTCCTAGGAGCTTTTAGGAACATGGATTGAGATCAGGAGAATTCAGAGGCCAAGTCAAGTGAGCATCTGTGGGATGTAATGGACAAACTAGTCTGATTCATTGGGGGGCCCATCTCACTACTTGCAGGATTGGATGCCAACGTCTTTAGTGCTAGGCACAACACACCCTTTAGAGTTCTTGTCTTGATGTGTCCGCTGTTTTGGAGATGAGCAGAATGAACACAATATAATGTAGGTATTTTAATAGAAGTCAGCCTCATTGACCTGCTATTTGGCCATTTTTATATAATCTGCCGAAGTCTGTGCATATTAAGTCTGATTAAGACATGCGCATTTATGGACAGCCTTGTGTCGCTTATGTGGAAGTACCACTAGCAAAGTAGTCTCCAGAATCTTTTGCTTGTGTAAGTAGAACAATTTGTCAACATATCTTGAAAAACATACACACGGTTTAGTCGAGTTAACTCTCGTCATTGAACATACCTGGGTCAGGCTTATGTTACCCATGAATAGCAGGCTTTATAAATTTTTTTGCAGCAATTGGATTATGACCATTTGACATGAAACTGTTTTAAATTATTATTAAACATTATAATTACTCACTTAAACGTTATAATAGGTCTATACGCTATACAAAACATGTTGGTGAAGTTCTTTGCACAAAATCATTCTCACAAAGAGATTTCACCAGTTTTATTATTCACAGTTTTGGTCCATTTCAAAACGAGCCGTTTCGGGGCTCTGTCCCTTTCATGCAAATAAACTGTTGCTGGCCAGGGCTCACCCATCCCCATGCTCTATACACCCCTTAAGCACTTGTTTGACACATTAGAAATGAAACGAACAAGCTAGTTCACACTTAACTGTAATAGAAACATAAGAGATGTAAGTGAAAATACTTGCATCTCCCTCATCTGCAGACTTGTCATGGACGGTAGATACAGATCCTCCATGACGCTGAAGATGGCTCCTAATTCGAATTTTCCATTCCACCATAACTATTTAAGGTTATTGTTGGGACATGGCCATTGAAAATAAACTGTAAGCCATGCAGTTCTTTGGTTTTCTCTATCTGGGAGAAAGTAAAACTAGCAGACAAAACGGCAGATCTTTAACTAATCTGGTGTTATGTTCATGGGAGCAAAACACGCATTTTTTACACTGTGATCAGTGTATTTTCACGCCAATTTTTTTTCCTTAAACTACAGCAGAGGTCATTTTATTGTGTTTTGAGCGAGTATTGGCCACTGCAGTGGTCAGGCACGGGTGAATTCAACATACAGAACACAAGCATATATACAGTTATGTGCAAAATAATAGCAGTGTGTTTAAAAAAGTAAATAAAGCTAAAAATCCTTAATAGCTTTTATTTCCATACATGTTTTTGGGGCCGTTGTCTTGTTGGGACACCTATGTCAAGGTAATTTCCTCTTTGGAATAAGGCAACATGACCTCTTCAAGAATTTTGAGGTATTCAAACTGATTCATGATCCCAGGTATGCAATAAGTAGGCTCGACACCATAGTATGAGAAACATGCCCATATCATGATGCTTGCGCCACCATGCTTCACAGTGTACCGTGGTTTGAATTCAGTGTTTGAGTGTCATCTGACAAATTGTCTGTGGCACTAGACCCGAAAAGAATCTTGCTTTCATCAGTCCACAAAAAGTTGTGCCTTTTTTCTTTAGGCCAGTCATTGTGTTTTGGCAAAATGTAACCTCTTCAGCTCGTGTTTTTTTTCTTTTTTTTTTCTTTCTTCTTCTTCTCTCCCCCAACAGTGGGACTTTGTGGGGCTCCATGCCAATAGGGGTGGAGTCTTTGCCTTTTAGGCTATTATCCAATTCTCGTTTTCTTCCGTGTCTTTCAGGTTTTGTTTGCCATTTTAAAGCATTTCCGATCATTTTAACTGGGCAACCTATCATTTTCTGCCCCCTCTCCCTTCTTCAATCAACTTTTTAGTCAAGGGATGCTGTTCTTCTGAACAATGTCTGGAGCTACCCATTTTCCTCAGAATTTGCGAGAGAAATGCACTATTACCACCATATACAATATTTGCCGCCTTCCTTCCTTAAATAAGGTACATAATTGGCACCAGTATTTTCAAAGAATGACCTCACAAATTGAACTCCACACTATTATTTTGAACATGTCTCTTTCAATTAATGATTCAGTTACCAAGAATCAGCAGCATGCATTTCATGACTGTTGGGTCTGTTGGTTTTCTATTACTCTACTACACCTACTAGTAAATTATTTGCCTTGTAGAAATATAATGTCTACCAAAAACAGTGTGTTTAAGGCTAATATGTCCCCTTTAATGACCAAATATTACTCCATCCCAACAACAAAAATTGTCAGTGTCCCATATCAGCCATCGGCTGAGCCTGATTTCTAAATAGCTGCACCGTGTCTAGAACAACCCAGATCAGTTGACCTCTAGTTTTTAATGTTATGGCTGATCAGTGAATATTGTTTAAGGTAGCAGTCTCATACAAGTCCAGACCAAAGGAAGGATACAGGGCTACTGTTGTGGGCTGCTGCTGAGTTACTGAGATTTGTTCATTGTGGTTTTGGTTGCTTGTGTGAATAAGAACTGTCTTTCAAGACAGAAGACGTCATTTATCAAAGTGTCTTTCATTTAGCTGCGTGTGGAGCGCCTTGCAGAGGAGAAAGCCAAGAAAAAGGTGGCAACTAAACGTCAAGAGGAACTAGAACTTCGTAGGAAACAAGAAGATGCAGCCCGGAAAAAGAAGCTTCAGCAAGTTGTAAGCATAACCATAACACCAACTCATAACTGAACTGTGCGTGCGTACGTACAGTCCAGTGCTAGTTTTTCATCCCAGTCTGCCCCTGTTCTGAGTACAGTGGTATATAACACTCCCAAGATGTGCGTTCTCTGAAAAGTACAAAAACATTTATATAGTTCTTTTTTTATATGCAAATGTATCTTAATTTATGTTTATAATTTACTAATTTTGTAACAAATATTTTTTAGCACTAAATTCATTAAGAATTGTTGCCACGAAAAAGTAAAAAGAGATCAGCTTTTTTCCCTTCGTTTACTTTTTTTTGTATATAACCCCCAGTACGTTTGTATATAACAATTTCAATACAAGTAATGTTATTTAACAGTACTCTTGTATGTTTTGATAAATGATTTGTAGTGCTTCTTGTATTTGTTTATCATGATCGTTTATCATTCCAGTAGTCATTATATATCTGTATTAATTAACCCACTTTGCTCATTCACTTTTCGCAGGAGGAAGAGGAGCGGAGGCACCAGGAGCTGCTGGCCAGGCGGAAGGCAGAGGAGGAACGAGAGAGAGTGCGGAAACAGGCAGAGGCTGCCCGTGCTCTGGAGCTGAAGAAGGAGCTAGAGAGGGAGAAAGAGCGGGAACGAGAAAGACAGGCTGCTGCTGAGAGGTTGGTAGTGCCCACCAGTACTTTGTTTGTTTTTGAATGCAGGATGGACTTTAATATTGTTTGCTTGTATTTCATATTGTTGCAGGGACAGAGTGGAACGGGAAAAGGCTATTGCTCTTCAGAAAGAACTGGAGAGAGCTGCCAAGGAGAAGGAAAGAAGAGAGCTAGAAGAAAAGAGGAGGATGGTAGGATTCCAGAGGCCCCATTCTAATCCTTTTAACTTTGCTTTGCAGAATGAGAAACTTTTGTGTGCCTCAAATACATGATCTAGAAAATGGCTCCCTTATGCTCTCATGGCTTGTGTATATCACCTTACAGGAAGAGGAGAAGAAGAGGGCTGAAGAGGAAAGAACTGCACAATGTGCTTCTGCTGCAGTAGCCCCTACTGTAAAGGTTCTTATTTTTATTCCCTTTGTTCTTCAACCTTGTGTAACTCACTTATAATGTAATAACATAACTTTTTCTTTCTCTTTCAGACTTCTGTTAAAATACCTATGTCCAAAGCTCTCAATTCCACTATTACACTCTGTCCAGAACTAAATGTTTCTGTTGATCCTGAGGTATGGTTCTTGCTTGTTTGGTAATCATCTAGTACACCGCGTTCCAAATTATTATGCAAATGAAATTTTTCCTAAGAATTTCCTAAATTGTTGACGCAAAAGACAGTCAGCATAGTTTTCTCCCAATGATTACAACCTATAAAATGTTTTGCAACTCTGTTGTGTATATATACAGTGCCTTTGAATATTTTTTACTGTTAAGAACTGAAAATGGTCTTTTGTTAAATTTGCAGCATTAGGTGGTTTATATTTACTGAAACCAAAATCCATTTAAATCAAAAACATCTTAACAAGTCAAGTTACATTTTAACATACCCCTTATTTGATAGCAGCCTCACGATACTTGCGTCCATTGAACTTATGAGGTTTTGGAGAGTTTCTGCTTAAATTTCATTGCAGGATGCCATTGTGTCCCAGAGCTGCTGTTTGGATATTAACTGCCTCCTGCCCTGATAGATATAGAGGATGCACCAAAGGTTCTCAATAGGATTGAGGTCAGGGGAATATGGGGGGGCACACCATAGGTTTCTCTCCTTTTACGCCCATTGCAGCCAATGATGCAGAGCTATTCCTGGCAGCATGCGATAAATGAAAATGATTTTGTTACAGAAGACACTGTCATTTTCAAACCTTCAGGGACCCTAAAGTGCACGACCAGCTCTCCCCGTGATTCTGACCCAAAGCATGATTCCAACACCTCCTTGCTGATGTCACAGCCTTGTTGGGTTGCATGGTGCTCCTCAGTGAACAAGACCATTTGAAAATGAGTCTTTATATAGTTGGGGGCCCACTGCAGTCGTTTCTGCTTGTGAGCATTGGTTAGGTGTGGCGGAATAGAAGGTTTATGCATAATTGCAAACCTGTGGAGGATCCTACACCTTGACCTTTGTGGAGCTCCAGAGGCACCAGCAACTCCCAATGCCTGTTTGCTGCTTTGTAATGACATTTTGGCATCTACTCTCTTAGTCTAATGTGTGTCTTGCAGAAACCTTCCTCATTGTGCCTTTATCTGCACGAACCCGTGTGCTCTGAATCAGCCACAAATCTCTAACAGTATGATGATCACGCTTAAGTTTTCGTGAAATATCTAAGTTTTTCATACCTTGTGCAAGGCATTCAACTGTTTTGTGCTTTTCAGCAACAGAGGGATCCTCTTTCTTTCCCATATTATATGAAAATGGTGGTCTGTTTAATAATGTGGAATTATTTTAATAATGTGTTATTAATTTCCTTTAATTATTCCTTTAACTTGACAAACTAATTATCACAGGTGTCCGAGGTTAGTTTTAGTGATCCAAAGAGCCCTGAGACACACCATTCAATTAAAAAACAATATTTAATCTTTGGCACTTAAATACAATTTGCATAATAATTTGGAATTTGTATTATTTGTTCTTGGAGTGCTGAAAGGGCAGGAATTAATCAAATCATTTTATTCCCACTGTCATGAAGACCCATGTGAGCAAAGGAACAGCTCATAACATGACGATGGGAGCAGGGCTTAATGTCACTGTAGATGTAGAGGTAAGCTCCACACTTGTTTCTACTTTGTTTAATGCTCCTTGTCCTTATCCTGACCAGAGGTGCCTAAGCAGCTCTGCAGTCTAATAAAAGTGCAGACTTGTCATCCAATACTGAGACTCATGTTTGATTGCAGTCAGTACTGCATTATCACTATATGCAGGGAACTTACCTTGGTCATTTGAGCACTAGCACACTACTGTATTGACTAAATGTTGAAGGATGAGAACAAATGATTTAAACAAGTAGAATCTGCTTGAATGTGCTTGTTTGTTGTAATTAAATTCTGGAGCAACGCCAACCTTATGCACATTGAACACCCTCTGGCCAAAGTTCTGGCGTGAAATACAGTACTGCCCTCTTCTGTCTAAACTTGGCCAAGCACAAGCTGAGTTAGACTGAGGTGACGTTAAGATATACTTGATGAAGGACATAATGTTTATTTTGCTTTTCCTACAGCAATCTCCTCAGTCCTACCAGCTTACACCTAAAGGGAAGAAGGTGGATGTTTTGGCGAATCCACAAGACTATGGTATGGACCAGAACAGTGATGACTCGACCGATGATGAATCAGCTCCCAGGAAGCCAATTCCTTCCTGGGCTGAGGGTAAGAAACAAGTGTCAATAACCATGGGATTTTCTGTACCATTTGAATTATGTTTTAAATTACACAGGTCAACCAACAAACTTATTCTTTTAAAAATAATAATTAGATTTATAATGGATTGCATGGACTTTTTATTAAACTGCAGGCACCATTCCAGTAACTGTTTCAATATTTTCAGTGTGAAGACAGGCGACACTGTGGCATAGATATAATGATCAGTGTCAGTCAGCTACCACTGTTTCTTCACAAATGCTTAGCATATGATTATTATATGATCATTATGACAACTATCATGCAATATGTATAACTCACAAAAACTGTAGGTGCAGGAAAAACAACACAGATTTAAAATCAGCATGAAAAACAGTACAAAACCCACTTAAACTTATCTTAAACTAAATTATTAAACTAAATAAATGAAAATACCAACTTTTAAAATCTCATTTAAAAGAACACAAGTTGACTTCCTGACTAAATGGTGCACTCCAGTCATTGCATGGCTATGTTGAATTCCATCAGCAGAGCCTGATTTAATGTAACAAATTCTTAAGTGGCAGCAGGTGTTGTATTGTAACTGCAGAAATTGTGATCTCAACATTAACCCAAAAAGAAAAAATAGAACAGTGTTTTGTTTTTTTTTGTCTATAACAAATATATTTTAGATATTTTAGCCCAGTGTTCCCTAAACATTCTTCTCTTCTAGCCTGTAATCAAATATTGGTTAGAATTTTTGTTCAAATCTAAGCATCCATCTGATGCTTAAAAATTGCACATACTGGCACTTATCTGCTGATTCTGATAGCATTGCACATTAAAAAAAATTTATATGGGCTTTTTTTTTTCAGCCCATATAAATGGCTGGTCATTCCGTTTCGCAGATCTTATGCACAGTGCTGTATGGATGGGAATAAATTGCTGATCTTATGATGAACTGTAATAAATCATGACCTTTCCCACCCCTAATGTATTTCAGTGTACATGAAGAAAATTGAGCTTCAAAATGAAAAACACTGCCCCTGCCTCCATGCCACATTTGATATTCCTAATATCAAGTATGTGTATGTCTGTCCACAGGTATGCAGCTTCAGCAGGTTGTCATGAAGCGCTATTATGATCCACTAAATCTGGACTCTTACTTTGGGATAATTGAACAGCCCAAACTGGAGACTATCTTTCGAAAGACCAAACCACGCTTCTTCAAACGTACCAGCTCGGCTGTTTGGCACTCCCCTCCTAGTATGGGAGCCAACTAGTTCATGGATGAGTCATGTCAGTCTTCTGTTTTACTTGATTTTTATATGTAAACACTTTGGTTTTATATAAACCTCTGGATTTTATTTTGAATAAAGTGCCCTATTTCTTAGGGTTTTGAGGTTTAGCACTCTTATCTGTAGTATTTCTAAATGGGAATTTGTAAAGAAGCCCTCCTCTATTTGGTACATGGCTTTTCACACAGGGGCTGCTATGCATGACGTTGCAGTGGTCACCAAAAAAGACACTTTGGCGTATAATCTCAAAACACAAATGTCATTAAAGTGTTTATGTATATTCCCCTCCTTAAAACCTGCATAATAAACAATGACGTTGAATCAAAAAGCATGAGGCAAACAATTTACTTGCTCACAGCTTTTTATTTTGTATCAATTGCATCTAGTTGTGTAATGCAGATGTTAATAGCTTATTTTAGAACTGGATGTAGAATTATCATATTAACAGTACTTTAAAACAAATGACAACACATTTAAAAATGTTTTTAATAGATGATGCAGCAGGATTTGCATCAGTCTCCTGAGTAATTACTATATATTAGGTGTTTAACATAGCTACTGTATTTAACCCTGGCAAGACATTTTTACTGTAACATTTATGGGACATTCAAACCAGCTTGAGCACTAGAAGGCTGCTCGGTTAAAAGTTGGCTATTGTTGACCTATATTCATTGTCAATTGGACAAATAGGAATTTTTGAACAGTACTTTTAAATGTGGAGGGTTTTTTTATTTGATAACTGCTTTATATTGGTGTAATTTCTATGTTTCCTCAAATAATTATTTTGAAAGAATGTTACCTTTTTTCTCTCGGTTCTGCTAAGTATTTAGAATTAGATAGTGATTCAATCAAATCCCGTCTGCGGGGCGGGTCCTGTGTGATCTAATCCTTCTGGTAAATAATTCTACTTCAGTGCTCCTGATCAGACGGAAACTTCTGCGTCACTGTGAACGTTGTCCCAGGACGACCAATCACGGCACTGTTTCGGTCTGAATTTGTTAATATTAGTGGTTTTTTTTGTGTTTGTTTGTTTGACGTATTGTAATGCCCGACTGCTTCTTAATGCTACATTTGTTTGTTTGTTTTAAAGAGATTAAATGAACACAGATTATTATATATTTTGTAGAGGTGACGTCTCTTTTTGAATGGGACAGGCTTTCTGACCAATCCCTTCAAGTAACGGATCCACAGAGGGACGGGAAACATTTACATTCTCGTCTTTCACCTTATTCGAGCTCGCTAAACTCTCTATTTCAGCTCTTAACCTTATTCAAGTGCAGCAGGCGGCTGAGAAAATAGCGCCTCGGGGGTTTTATCGAGGTAGGTGTAAAAGCCACACGTTTTGTATTTCAAACATGTTTTTGTTATTTAAAACGCTTTGGGGCGCCATGGTTGATCAAGTGCACTGAATTACGATCGTAGAAATAAGCTCGAGGAATTAAACGGGGAAAATGCGAACCATATTTAAAACCGTTATTCGTCTTATAATTTAAGACGGCAAGCTCTGTTGCTAAGCTAACTCCCCTCTGTCGAGTTATACGTTGTTTCTTCCTCGCAGTTATTAATGCCTCGCCATCTTACTTTGGGCACTTTAATCAGAATAATAACGTAGTTAATTCTTATCGATACGCTGCAATTCCCAGCAGTGTTTGTTTAAAAAGAAGCTGACGTTATTTCGTGGATTCTCAGTCTTATCCACCTGTGCCACAGGGGGCATAGCGTAAAAGGACGTGTTTCACTGTAAACCTCGCTCAACTCATGGTCGTTTATGTGGTGCAAGCATGTGGACAAGTCAAATGTGACATTTTTCGAAAATATGTAGCTGTGTCAGTAGTAGTTCTGTTTATAGTAAATCCGGCAAATAAACTACATGTTCTACAGTGCAACGCGAGGCCTGGTTCTACATCCGGGTAATTAGCGTCTACACGCCCTTAGACCGTTAGGGGTACTTTAATTTACTACGCTAAATGAACAAAAGTATTGGGACGCTTGGCCACCAACGGATTTTAATGTCATCGCATTCAAATACGCAGTCTTTAATATTGAGTATCTTCCGTCTCTGTAGCTATAACAGTGTCCACTCGTCTTGGAACATTTTCCACGAGATTTTGTAGTGTTTCAGTGGGAATGGGTGCCCATTCATTGTGTTAGACGAGAAGTCCTGGTTTACAATCTCCGTTCCAGTTCATCCCATCAGGTGGGGCTGAGGTCGGGGTATGTGTGGACCAGTCGAGTACTTCCACACTGAACTTATCCAACCATGTCTTTGTGGACCTTGCTTCGGGGGCACAATGATGCTGGACTAGAAAAGGTTCTTCCCCAAACAGTGTCCACAAAGTTGGAAGCATGCTGAATCATTAATATTGCCCTTCACAGGAAGTAAGGGGCCACCTGAATTAAACTATTAACATCAGTGTGCCATTACTTTTGTCCATATCATGTATATTCAGTGTTTGGTGATTTACCCTACATGTGGAACTGGCAGCTGCTGCTGTGTGTGGCTGTTTCAGAGCAGTCAAGTATTACATTAATTTACTGTAAGAAAAATACAGGGCTTTAAGAAGAACAAAATGAAAAACACGAAAGCACTCGAAACGCTCCAAGGGGGAAGATGCGTCACAGGGCAGCAACCAATCAGCAACAAAGAGAAATGAATAACATTTTGGATTAGCTCCTTTCAAACCTCCCGTCTCTGAGTACAAGTGCCTGTGACATCAGGGCCTTCTCCACCACGCCACCTTGTCCTCGTGCTGGTTGTTTATGTCTGGGGCGGCGCTGAGCAGCAAAGGCTCATTCCGTTCAAGTGTCTGATTGCCTAACTGCCATGCCCAAACATAGCAATTATTAGTTAACATTTATTAGTTTGGTTCTCAGAAAAAATCAGTGAGCGACTGAAGCTGTGACTGGTAAACTTTGTTATTGGAGGTGGATGTGATCAGCTCTCTTCCAATAACCTTCTGAATAGCCTCAGCTTTCTGTGAATAGGCATCATGATGTTTGAATGATTTAAATCAGATCATAATAAAACAGAAAAGACTATTATTGTTCTGCAAGTTGCCGGCAAATGTCATTTTTTCTGTGTGGGAAAAAAAAAACAATAGCTAACATGATTTTGCACAATACTATTGTGATACAGCGGTGCTAAGTATTGATATTTTTCTTTTTAAATAGTCAGACATCCACAAGATGGGAATATTCGACTCAACTGTGTTATTTTCCTATTCGACTTAACACATTTAAATTATATACGGGACAAATGCATTGAATACCATAGTCGAATCACAATACTTTCTGTATTATAAAATATAAAGAATCACAGTAACAATGTGTTGTGCAACCTCTACAACCTCTGCAGACTGGACAGTTGCCATTCTGCAAATAATGTCAAGTCAAGTTGTTGTTAATATCAAAAATTCGAACATCTTATCTTCTTTAATTCACTCTAGAGCCAGACAAATGTTATACATATTATAATGCAAATATACACTACAGTATTATATTGTAGTACAATACTACAAAACAATACTGTATATAAAGTAATAAAATGATACAGAATGTCACACAATTGGCCTTGTATTTTTGAAGGCACAGATTTTATACTGACCTTTAATTTATTTATTTTTGCTCTCTCTCCTAAGCATCCAAAAGTTTTGCTTTCATTTTTCTAAATCTGACCCTCTCTTGTCTTTACAGATGAATCGTCTTGTGGTGGTTTGCATCTGTCTGGCTTTAGTGGCTTCAGTCATGGCTAAACGAGGAGGAGGTGGTGGCTTTAAAGGGGGTTTCAGTTGGGGCAAAGGAGGCAGCTCAAGTAATAAAGGAACCGGAACCAAAGGGTCGTCATCATCGAGTGGAACGCGCTCACAACCAGCAAATTACCCTCGTCAGCCTCAAGTGCCTAACCAGAATCCACCACCGTACCCTGGGACAGGTGGAGGGTACCCAGGAAGAGGGGGAGTCGGAGGATACCCAAATCAAGGAGGATACCCCAATCAAGGAGGATATCCAGGGCAAGGACGGTACCCAGGAGCAGGATCACAGCCAGGAGCAGGATCATACCCTGGTGCTGGTTCATATCCAGGAGCAGGATCACAGCCAGGAGCAGGATCATACCCTGGTGCTGGTTCATATCCAGGAGCAGGATCACGCCCAGGAGCAGGTTCATACCCAGGAGCAGGTTCGTACCCAGGAGCAGGTTCGTACCCAGGACGAAGTGGAGGCTATGGTAACCCTTATCCTCAAGGAGGCTCTTACCCTGGGTACCCAGTGCGTGGAGCATCGCAACCAGGTTCCTATCCTGGTCAATATGGTGGTGTGGCAGGTGCAGGAGGATTCCCTGCAGCACCCCAGTACCCGTACTGGAACCCCAACAATAAAATTATCAGCCCTCGTTACGGTGGAAACTATGGACATGGTGGTTATGGGTACCCTGGAGCTGGGGGTTCTCCTTTTGCCCAGTCTGTGCATAATATGGGCATGAGGCCTTCTTACCAGTCTAAAGGTTTTGGCAAGCAAGCAGTAATGGCAGCTGGTGTTGGTGCTGTCGCAGGCATGGCATTAGGTTATGGCCTAGGCAGTTTCCCACGCCCACACTTTATGTTTCACAACCCACAGGAAGAATATTACTATAATCACTACATGTACAGACGTTACGGCACTAGGCCTGCTGATGGTAACACAAACCCTAGCTCCCCAGGTGGTAGGCCGGGTGATTCTGGATCAAGCTCCTCAGGCTCAGAAGTCAATAATGCTTATGATATCTTCCGGAATCCTCCACCACAGTCGTACGACAACTACATGGACAGCTGCATGAAAAGAACGGACTTGTTGCAAGGGGAACAAGGTAGGAGAAGTAAGAGAGCTTCTGAAGACTTACAGCCAGTGGATCTGTCAGACCATGAAAAAGTCATTGATCAAGCAGATGATCCAGGCCTCTCACAAGCCGAGAAACTAGCAACAGAGGTTCAGGTATCAGATAGCAAAATGCAGAGTGAGGTCACTGGGGAGGAGGCCAAGACCATCAACACTACAGATAGTCCATTACCTACAGCCGCAAAGCTCACTGGTGCTACGGAGCCACCCCGCCAACTTCAAGAGGAGGAAGATGATGATACTGTGAGCATAATGGAAATCGGCTATCCAGCCCTAATTGAGCAGCTGAAAGCGCGACGGTGTATTGAACTTTACATGGCTTATGCAGAGCACCATGCTCAGCAGCAGACCCAAGTCCGCAGAAGTGATGACGTGACCTACGCAGGGCGGGGAGAGCAACCCAGGCCCCTCAGCAATGGAGTCATACTAGTATTGAGCAGCACCATGTCTGTCATCATCAGCTCCCTGCTATTGCACTGATTGTAGTAAGATTTCTTTTTACAGAACCTGTCCTGCACCTTCTTGTTGATACAAGTCCGCTACATAAAGATTTCCTGTTCTTTGATAGGTAGACAGATCAGTTGAGAAGTAATGGCTATTGATAGAGCCTAGTCTTTTAAGTAAGTTGCAGTGGCAGTGGTATTTCAACATTAAACTTTTGTTTAGTCTAGACTTAATCTGGGTCTGGGAAACCAGACAAAAATAGTCTTGTCTACTTTTAACTACTCGGGTTATAAACTAAATTCAGGAATACATACTGCTGTCCTCCTAAAGCTGTTGCAGTTCTAAATGAGATTGGTTAAATGCATGGGACTGTGTACAAGCCTTCATACCACAAGTACTATCTTGATATTTGGCTAGAATTAAACTTGTAACATTATTGCACTTCTCAGCATGAGACATGCAAGTCCTTGTAAAGCACTACTACTATTGGAAGCTTCAGACTTTCATTCTTTTTATTTATTTTACACTAATTTAAACAGATCACATTACATTTCAGGATTACTTGAAAAAAAAATATTGTCACATTACCGTCTATTATACAATATGAATGTTTTTTTTTCCCTTCACCTGAAACACTACCATTATGGAGAGACAAGGTTTTGCTCCAGTGGTATGTCCTTTTTTGTTCTGAAAGAAGGTAAAACTTTATCACTGCCATGGCATCAAGGTGATCTTTATGACCCCGCTGCATGAGATTCTGCGTAGGCTGCTGCTCTCTCATCCAAAACATGTTGCATGATGTCTTGATTTCTGCAGACTCCAGTGCCCATGGCTTTGGGATGTATTTATATATCAAATGCTTACAAGCAAATGTCTATTAGCTCATCTGCAGTGTTTAAAGAGTCATACGTAACGTACAGAAGGTTTTTTCTTTGTTTTTTCTTGTTTTCTTATTTACATAAATTTGCTGTGGTAATGATTTCAGCACAATTATAGATTGTCTTTTTATTAGGGGTGTCACATGATTTAAAAAACGTATTGTTCATGATACGTTTAACGTATCATAAACAATATGATAAGAGGAAATTGTTTATGAAATGACTGCAAAAACACAGACCCCAGAGAAGCGACATACACTCATATGCCCTTGAAATGTGCACTGAAGACAGCATGCAGGAGCTAACAAGTATTATCTACCCCTTTGTCCTGCACTCGAGGTCGAGGGCCTATCTCAGCTGCCATGGGCAAAGGCAGGGTACACCCTGGACAGTCGCCAGCACATTGCAGGGCCACATACAGAGACAGACAACCATTCATGCTGAAAGTAACAATTTAAAAAGCTATCAAGACATCAATCACGGCAAACCAGTGACCCCAACGCAAGATAGCTCAGATAAACCAGCTACCATAACGCTAGGTAGCACAGATTTATAAACATGGCACTGAATCCCAAGACGCGCAGAAGGGCATGGTAGCACATCTCGATGAGTAGCATGTTTCAACAGAACACCAGACAGAGTTAAACTCATGTGGTGTAAAAAGCGTTATTTTTTTTCTATTTTTTTCTGTGATTAATTAAACAAAATTAATGCTTTAATTCGACACTCCTACTTTTTATATATACATATTTTAGTGTGTGGATTGATATTTTGAGGACATTTCTGTTTAGCGCCGTCAATAAATATCTCTCTGATGACACAATGACACTGGACTCTGTTAACCTACAATGTTGGCTTTTAAAACATTTAGCTCAGTAGACTGTTACTGCTTTCTGTCAGCTGTATACACTGTCCTGCCCTGTACTATTGTATTGTTTCCTCTTGTGTTTTAAAGTTCTTGCACTTTCTTTTGCACTCACTGTAGTCTTGTGTTGTTTTTGTGTCACAAAATAATCCTGGATGAATGTTGTCTAATTTTACATCATAACAGGCAATGTAATGAAATAAAAAGAATAACACAACCTCTTTGCTTTGCCCTGCACTGAACATGTTAGCCAAATGTAAACATTTCAGTGAGATACACAAAAAAATCTTTTAAAGAAATGCTCTTTTTCTAAAAACATTTATTTTTCAGCCCTGTATTTACCAATATGACAAGCCTTTTCTCGCAATGCTGAATGAGCTAGGAGAACAAATAAAGGAATCTGACATAATTGCTCTCACCAAATTCCTTCCAAACTGGGATCAGTTGCACAGTTCTACATACCACTACCACCTTCCAATGTTAATGAACACAAAGCTGCGTTTCTTATTCAATTGATAGGTACTTGCCTCCAGACCAAGAGGTCATGGTTTTGAATCCTACCTTCAGCACAACACCACTGGGTCCCTGAGCAAGACCCTTAACCCTGAGTTGGTCCAGGGAGACTGTCCCCTGTAGTTAGGGAATGGAAGTCCCTTTGGATGAAAGCGTCTGCTAAATGCCGTAAATATAAATTATACATGAAGTTTTGATAAAGAGAAGTTTAGGTAAACTCTGTTCTAGTGTATCAAACTGGTAGCCCGTCGTATGGCTCAGTACTTGTGAAGTAGCTCGGTTTCAAAAAGGTTGGTGACCCCTGATCTAGGATATGATAGGCATCAGTAGTCCAGGGTATTCTCAATGTTCCCCAAAAAAACAGCTTTCATGATAAATGTGTAGTTTAATTCACAGGGGTGTAGAAATGGCTCTAGTGTAGTGTTGCCTAACAAAACCCTGACAAATAAGATAACAATGGCTAACATGGCCAGGACCTAGTTATCCAACTTGTACAGGACATTCACATCTCTGAGGTAAATTGAATATAGCATGAATGCGCAAAATGACTGAGGACGAGCCTCATATTTAAAGGAATAGTTCAGATTTAACCAATGAGCAAATATCTGTTCAAAGTCCAGGTTTGGGCTAATGCTAACAAACAAAATACTAGAAGTTAATGGTTGCCCAAAAAACATAAATATTTTCTGTAAAAATGCTTTACATATCACAACCTGCTCAAAATGTGAGTATGTTGTGTTTGTGTACAAAACAGTCATAAATCAGAGGAATGTCCATCCATTATCTACCCCTTTTTCCCGCACTTGTGGTCGGGGGGGGACTGGAGCCTATCCCAGCTGCAATGGGCGAAGGCGGGGTACACCCTGGACATAGCCAGCACGTCGCAGGGCCACAAACAGAGACAGATAACCATTCACGCTCAATTCACCTATTCCCCAAAGCACGCATGTTTTTGGTGGTCTGAGGAAACCGGAGTCCCCGGAGAAAACCCACACGGTCACGGGGAGAACATGCAAACTCCACACAGGAAGACCCTGCGCGCAACCCGGGAGTCGCACCCAGGACCTTCTTGCTGTGAGGCAACAGCGCTAACCCCTGCGCCACCGTGCCGCCCTATTCAGAGGAATGTGTCCTAAATAAAACTGATAATACAGAGTAAGCAATCTGAAACCACAGAATGTCTCCAGATCCTTCAGGCTCTTTGGTTCATTTTTTTGGACTTTCTTCTTCAGCTCACCCACAGAATATCAATGTTGTTCAGGACAGCAGACTGTCATCATTGAACCCTTTTTGGGTGAAAATGTACATGTGTCCTGGATCATTGTCTTACTGGTATGTTTAACCAGGGCCCAGTTGTAGCTTCCTGACCAGCCATATGTTCATTTTGAATATTCATGACACCATGTATTCTAACAACATTTCCATGGCCACTAAAGGAAAAACACCACCAAAACATCACAGATCCATTTTACTTAACAGTGGGGATGAGGTATTCTGTACAGCCATTCCTTTTATGCCAAACCCACATTTAGTGTGTCCCAAAATCTCTATTTTCAGTTCTGTTGCCATACTTTGTGCCTAATTACAAAATGCTACCATCTTCTACAAATCTCCAGTCATAATCCTGGGAGAATGTTTTGCCCCTGTTCTGTTCATTGTGGGGATAAAACAAACAAATCTTTTTCCAGGCACATGCAGTACAGCTCCAGTTGTTTCTTAACTGTTGAAATGCAACGATTTTATAGCAATCGCTCCTCTCATTAGTGCTTTTTCTCATTTCCTCCCTGCTGATCAATGACAAATTTGGCCTCTATATGAGTTCATAAACTATGAAACAGGAAGTCACCTACGACCACTAAAGAGTTCCTAAGCACACTGGTGAAATTAAAGTGGAATATAAATGGAATTGTGCTCACATTTTGTTCATAACATTTTAATGGGTACAATATAGACACTGACACCCTAATACCCTTATACTCTGGAGATAACGGAAACATCTACCTTTCTAATACTTGAATGAATCAAACCGACTGTACAAATAAAAACCTTTTTAATGTGACAGCTCTTTCCTATTTTGTTCAGGGTTTGTCCATCATATTAAACATGCTGCAGTAATCTGTATTAATTGTGACAAAATGTATTAATAAGAGTTTTGTTTTCTTGGATCACTGTTCCATGTAAACAGAGTCCAATCAAAACCATGCAGGTGTTTGTTTGTTTTGAAACTGTGTGTTACTCCTGAGCCTCATCATTTGTGTTGTCCTCTGTTTTGTTGTTCAGTTTTGAGTTCATCTGATCCACTCAAACTGACTCAGGTGGACGTAGATCCACACACAAAGTGGCTGTTTGACTCTAATGATCTCTGATCAACTTGCCTAATTGTTCTCTGGGTATGGAATTAACGGCCCCTAGAGGCGTCTTAGCTGCAAGACAACTGTCCTCAAACATCTTATTTTACTGGTCAAAATATACACAAAAGCATGAAGCCTGTCACAACCACTCTGCTGTTGTGGAAAACACTAACACCTGGGAGAGGGACGTCCTTCGTGCAGAGTATCCAGGGAGGAAAAGCATTACACGGATGAGGATCATTACTGTGCTTAAGCAAGCGGAGATAAAATAAAGTGAGTTTGGAGCACAGCTTAGCCCTGTCCCCAGTTCATCAGAGAGATAATTAGCCCCCCGGCCTCAGCTGCACATGATACAACATGCCTCAGAGATGCTGATAGTTATGAGGGAGCTAACACACACACACACACACACACACACACACACACACACACACACACACACACACACACACACACACACAGACTTCCCTCACTCTAGACATTAAGTCTCAATTTAAAAATTGGTTTGATGAGAAATGATGTGAAATATTCTGTTCTAAAACCCGTACCAAGTCAGAGTTGCTCACATTGGTTGTGACAAGAAGAACCAAGCGCCTGATAGGCGCCTGACCAGATGCCGCTGAAAGCTTTTTCTCAGAAAGTCATTAAATGGAATGGTTAGGTTCACTCTGCCCAATCCCTGGCAAATATTTTTCATGCCATCTTCTATTTTATTTTCATCAGAAGTAGATGCAAACAATCGGAAGACATGTAGGTTCACTTGTAGTTTTGGACAGGAAATAACATGGTCATATTTGTGTTGTAGACATCTTGACCCCATTTCCTATCTATCAATCAATCAATCAAACCTTTATTTGATTTATTTGATTTTAAACCTTTATTACACGCTCAAATTCTAAACGAAGGACATATAACACATAAAACACATACATATATGCAAATTGCATAAAAAAGGTACCAGAACTAAAATAATAATACAAAAACAATTTTGAAAAAAAGAGAAAGTAATAAAAACTTTAAAAAGTGCCAGTGTTTACACAAAAGTGTGTGGACCTGTACCACAAATTGGATGAACACAAAATAATTTCTTTTGAAGTTAAATATTACATAATATTTCTTAGCACTTAGCCTTTACTCCTGCAGCCACCAACACCTCATGTACACTTACTAGGTTTCCTCAGTATTATTCTCATGGCATTTGTATTCTCTATTTTTGGTCATTTGACCATGAGCAATCAGTGTAGAGCGGTGGACAACATGCTCTGAACAGAGACTTCTGTACATGTACTAAACCTGCATAAGTGAATATTTGTGCTTGTGCTGGCATGATGAGGCTTTGCCTATAGATATCATCATCTATCATTTGACCTAGCACAAAATTACCAAAATATTTTACCATACTACAGACCCATAGATTAAACAGGACAACAAAAAAAAATTGCAATCATGAGAAACCACAACACATTTTTCTAAACCAGGTTTTCATGCTGAATTCAGTTTTTTCCATTCATATGAACTTTTTAAATAAGTAACATTAGATTTAAAATAGACTTACAGGCATCAATCAAGTAACTGTCTCAGTATTTTCAGTGTGAAGTCAGACAGGCCACACTGTGGCATAGATATAATGATCAGTGTCAGTCAGCTACCACTGTTACTTCAAAAACGCTTCGCATATGATCATTATAAGACCATTATACCAACTATCATGCAGTATAGAACTAGCTTTTTTCACAAAAACTGTACGCGCGGGAAAAGCTAAACACAGATTTGATATCCGTATGAAAAACACAACAAAACCCACTTAAACTTATCTCTGATGATTTTAACCTGTGTTATTATTAGACCATTAAAATCAGAAAATCTTTGGTGTTTTTTGGTTCTACAGATCATGAAGCCAGTGTTACTGGCATTATATTTGGTATCACGTTACACATTAAACACAGCTGCTGGGGGCCAGAGCTAGTTCAGCAAAAGACCACAAGGTCTTCGACATAAACAATACGGTTCACTAAAGTATTACCAAGCACGCACCCGGTATTACAGGCTTTCAATTGCTTTCCAAGATCATTCCAAGATTAAAAAGGCCCGAAAATAAAATTGCCCCTTGTCTGACACCACTGCTAACTGTCGGCACATGATTACCACATGTTAACTGCACCACCCCTATATCTATAGTGAACAATTTCACATCACATCACTGAGTGACTTACCTGAAAGACCAGTATCTATAACTTATAAGCAATTTCCTCTGCGAACAATAAAGTCATTTGATTCTGATTCTAATATTTATACTTATATTTTAGCATAGTGTGTGTTTGTGGTTGTGTTTGTTTGTGTGTGTTCCTTTTATTTATTGCTCAGAACATATCAGTTTACTGCTGAGAAACTGAAGCCTGAAAGAATGCTTGTTTTTTTTTAGCCTTTTTCAAAAAGAAAGCCCCTACACAGATCTGCGCATTGTATAAAGTACAATTTATCACTCTACGTTATTATTTGTATGTGCTGATCTCACTATAACATGTATCCTATTTCAATATATCCAAGACAGGTCCAGTGAGAGGGAGTTAGAATGACCTGAATGAAGCTGGGCCACAACAGAATTATGTTCCTTTTTTAGGCCACAGCTCCAGATTTCTGTGTCACTGTTAATTTTGCTGTGCTGCCCTCTTTAGTGACACAATAATGTTTCTTTTTTATTCCTAATTCATGGCACGCTTGCAGTTTGGACTTTTTTAGTCATATTCTTTTCATCAGAAACACAGATACTATTCAGTTGACTCCTATAAAAGAGGCACATGAATTCTAGTACCACAGATCATGAGACACATTTGGGTGTGTTGCTTTTAAACTGTGAATTAGTCATTTGTAAAGATAGTTGATGTTAAAGTTAATGTTAAACAACTGTGTTCTTGACATTGCCTTCCCCTTAAATATTCTGCAATGTATCATTAATAGTATTTTTATATTTAACCTTTTTTTTAGAACCTTTTTTGTTTGAAACGAGGGTCATGTAGCTCTTTCTCTTTGTCAGTGTGTATCTCAAGAAAGCATCTTTTACTTGTTTGCTTCATTTTATTTATTGCACTCAAACAAACAAATATATAATTGCATGAACTTAAGTCAGCTGTGCCCCACAGTTACATTTACTCAGAGAGTAGAATAAGCACACAGACTTTATGACTAACAAAATTCATTAAACAAATTTGACACGTTCAAGTAAAACAGAATTTTCTTTCCATAACAAAAAAAACATAATTCATTCTTTGTCACTGTCTTACAGAAACAGTCACTTAAGGAAATCACAACTGTAGACGTAGTCAAACAATTCCATTAGGTTTGTTTTTAGAGTGTGTATATTGCACACTCCAGATTTGCACATGAGGAATGGCTTGCATGGTGTCCCAGGATTAGTGTTGGTTCAGCATCTTTGTTTTATCAGTCTGATCCAGTATGACAGGATGACTGAAATGGTGCTGTCCATAGTGCTGAAGATATTCTCATTATATTACATCACACTACATTACATTACATTCATTTTGCAGACACTTTTATCCAAAGTGGCTTACAATCTGAGAAACCCTCAAGATTTGGGACAGTGGGAGAACCGGAGAAAAGTGCTAATGCTTTAAAACATGAAAGGACATAAACAGCAAACCGTAAGGATTACTGGATTGCGGGCACAATTACAGCAGCAGTTTCTAATCTGAGTTGTTGATGGTACAGAAAAAAAGGCTTTAGCATCTGCACATGTACAAATCCAATACAACCGCTGTTTCTACACACAGTGTGCTGCGTTTTATAACATATACATACTCTTGTTTTTAGTTTATGATTGAATGTGCTAGTTTGAACTACTGCATCAAAACAGACATATCACATTTGTATTCACTCCGGTCTTCACTGTGTATTCACTGTGCTGTCTCGTCCCCTAAGGCAGGTTTAGGACTTGTGCACCATGAACATGGCTTGACTGCTGGGTGCGATGGATCTTTCTCCACTTGCCGGATTAACTCTGTAGAAAACAGAAAGCAGTACAGTGGATTAAGTGAACCCGATTTTTTATGCAAACTGCTTGGGAGTGCAGTAATGAGCATGTAACCCTCATGTTATGAGCACGTAACCCATCAAAGCCTGAGTGCTCCAAAAACACAGTTCTAGGCCAAGTTCAAGCCTGTGAGCTTTAAATTTACATGACTCAAGTGGGTCACAAGGTAAACCCAGCATCATGTCTTTGTCATTAACGCAGAGAGCAACTGTGTGTATTTTATCCATGCATACTATATACAATTAAATCACTGATCATTTTTCTGTCTTGTCATTTTTCTAAACCTTGAACCATAGGAAATATTTTAGGTGTGTGTTAAAGCAGAGAAAACGTGCAACTTAGTGGGCCTCCAGGACCTGGGTAAAGACTGCAGCTATAAAGAGCCTCTACAGCAATCATGTTTCTCAACCAGTGAAGCTCCTCCAAACATTTAATGATGTATATTAGTGTCTACTTAGAGTTCTGCATCAGTGGTTTACACTGTAATGAGGAAAGAGAGAGAGAGAGAGAGAGAGAGAGAGAGAGAGAGAGAGAGAGAGAGAGAGAGAGAGAGAGAGAGAGAGAGAGATGTAGATGTCTTTTGTTTGTTTGTTTATGTTTTTGTTTGTTGTTTTGGGGTTTTTTTTACCCCGCGTGTTTGCAGGGTACTCTCCAGACTCTGGCGAGCAGTGTCTGCCGCAGGGCCGTGCAGCCCCGGATGTAGAGCAGTGGGGTGAGGGCCGCGTTGAGCCGCGGCAGCAAGCGCAGCGGGTCGGTGCCCTCGTTGCGGAACGAGTAGCACGCGGTGCCCGTGAAGTTGCACACGATAATGTGCAGGAAGATGGGCAGCCATGCGGCGAGGAAGCACACGGCCACCAGCACGATGAGGTAGACAGAGGCGCGCTTGTTCTCGCGCTCGGCACTGGGCGGCTCGCGCTCCACCTGGAAGCGCGCGATCAGGAAGAGGCGCACGTTCAGGCCAATCATGATGCCCACGGTGAAGAGGTTACTGACGAACGTGCCGATGCTTGTCACGGTCTTGGCGACGCCCATCGTGACCAGGTTGTTGACGGCCACGATGGCGAAGGCGTACAGCCAGTAGGCAGCGATAACGGCCAGCGTACGGCCGCGCGTCATGCGGCGCGTGTAGCTGAAGGGTGCCGCCACCGCGTGGTACCGGTCCGCCTGCGCCGCCAGGATGGCCATGTAGGACAGACCTAGGAAGGTGGGCGCGATGTAGAAAGTGCGCGTGGGCGAGTCGTAACTGTCCCGCACATCCAGAGCGCCGCAGTAGTAGTAGGACACGCCTGAGCACACGTCGCTCAGACACGTGCTCAGCATGTACATGCAGCGGTTCTCCGAGCGCAGCGATCGGCTCAGCAAGATGGAGGCAAACACAGACACGTTGAGGAACACGATGGCCGTGGCCAGCAGCACAGTGAACAGGAAGAACAGCACGTTTTCCAGGCTCGTCAGGGGCACCACGGGCCCCAGGCCCGCGCTCCGGACCGGGGTTGAGTTAGTCAGCTTGGCGGGAAGCGCACAAAAGCCATGAGGGCAAAAGGGGAAGGGGAGGGGAAAGGGTTAGAGGGCAGCAGCACGGGGTGGACTCTTTTAAAACGAGGTGAAGGGTCTCCCCAGACTGTCCAAGACCCTCGTGTCTAGCTGTCATAACACCCCAGTGTCCCACGCGAGGGATCACACATCAAAACTTGTTGTTTTCATGACAG
Organism: Brachypetersius gabonensis; assembly: GCA_037577145.1. Classification (NCBI taxonomy): domain Eukaryota; kingdom Metazoa; phylum Chordata; class Actinopteri; order Characiformes; family Alestidae; genus Brachypetersius; species Brachypetersius gabonensis. The sequence continues at coordinate 11,596,448 of JBBJLR010000133.1, forward strand.
GACAGGCCTGGTATTTTTAGCCCAGCTCCTCGTGAGACTCTTCTAACTCACACTCTATTGTTTCAGTTCAGCTTGTAAAATATGGACTTATGATGCTCATTAACCAGGAACAGTTCTCTTAAATAAGTATTTTTACAGTCCTGTGCTAAAGTGCACTAAATCACGATTTTCAAATATCAGTGTGTCCCTTAAATCTGATGACGAAATATCAGTAACTAAATATCTAATAATTATAAACACAATTTGTTAGACATCAATCAAAACATGTCATTGTTAGAATGCCAAACACATGAAATCCTTAAGAATGTATAGCCTATTTGGGGCTGGAATAACATTTAAAAAAGGGAAATGAACTGTAGGTGAAGAAAATGGTAATAAAAATGCCTGTAATGCTGGGAAACTCCATAAAAATGGTCAATCTGCTCACAGGCCCAAAGAACATTCCATGTTTTCCAATATACATCACAAATAACAGTTAAAGAGTTTCTTGTAAAATGAACAATTTTTTCAGGTGTATGCTGTATCTGCAGGGGAGAAAAATGCTGCAGTGTTTTAGCTGTTAATATGGTTATCATGTGCAATAGTACAAGTGTTAGATCCCTAAAACTGCATAAATCATACTCTCACATCCAGTCTCACATCTACTCTGTATCTCCTGTTCTATCACACAGAGACTGCCCACACAGTTTCAGCCAATATTCACATTTTTCTTTAATTCTCTAAAACTATGTCTATAAGGTCTTGCATAGAATGAAAAAAATGAAGATGATTCGTTGATCTTCACGTTAATGTTGCTATAATTGGATTATCATGTTTTCTACTTAATTACTGAAAAGTAACAACCTAGTAATAAAGAGTAAAAAAAAAGATATGCTACTAAGATACCTTATTTAGATCTGAACATTTATGCCACATAATGGCTTGCCTATGGTTCCCATATCAAGAAATAAACTCACTTTTCTTGAAATTACACGTTGAAGCCAATACCTGAATTGTTTTGAAATCTAAGCCTCGAGAACAGTCGATGTTGAGTTAGCAGTTTTTATGCTGACATGAAAACGTATTTTTAGTCCCATCAGTTTAGTCCTATCCATTGACATTCTGTAAGGAGTTTTTGGAAATGTTCATGTTCAAATGAATTATTACTGTTTTTTGTACATAAAACCTTACAACGGTCAAAAGTTGACTGTAAAAGAAATCTGTAGGATATCAGCCCTTGAAGACACAGAGTATATTACACATAATGTATTTACAGGTTTACCTAGCCTCAGTCAATTTTATAATCAGTTTTTAAGATGACACAAAAATTTACCCACATAAACCAGCTTAAATTTCAGCTCAAAGCAGTATAATCCTATCCATTCACATTAAAGCTGTAAGAATTATTTGGAAATTGTTATGTTAAAATGAACCTCACTGTTGTTAAAAATAGACCTTGGGGGAAACGCAAGACAAATGTAAGGTATCTGCCCTGTAAGACATATATGATTAGAAGCCTTCTAGTAGGCCTCATACTCCAGTAAATCACTCACAGAAAGGGAGGGCCATAGATAACAGCAGCCCTGATGCTCTGTCAGACCTTGCACATCTGCATTTACACAAAGCCAATGTTACTCTGTTGTGTTTATTTCACCTACAGACACTTTCACCTGAGACAGCTTAAATCAGAATATATCACTTGTTATTATTTTGTATTTATTGAAAAAAGTGTCAACAAATACTTCCTCTACTACTACTAAAAACGTTAATAAAAAATGCTGTTTTAATATAACTGTTGTTAATAATAAAAAAACAGTGTTATTATTAATACATTTGGTATTGTTAATTAAAAAACAATAATGCGTGTATATTATCTTGTTATAGAATTGTCGTATGTGATGGGTATTACTATTATTAGTATCATCAATAAGAATAAGAACTGGAAGGATTTTAGCCTATTGTCCTGTTGTAAATTAGCGGCTTGACGAGCAGTTTGGCTTCTAAAAAAAGTCGTGTTGTGTGTTGTTCCCGAGGGGCCCCTCTCCTCTCTCCCGGGTCTCTGGTTCTAGCCCAAGGAGATGTGATTATCAGAGCCGGGGGTCTCCGCCGCCTATATAAGCGGAGCCCCGCTGTAGCCCCCTTAGCGCGCAGCCCTGAGAAAATGCCCGGCCTGAACTCCACTGTCCCCTTGTCGGTTGACTTCTCGAGTCCGGGGGGCTACTTCATCTTCCTGTACCACATCGTGTTCGCCACGTGCTCGGCTCCGCTGGCTGGCTCGGTGGCGCTCGGGATCGTGTGCACGAGGGCCCTGCGCGAGCAGAACCGCTTCATCTTCATGTTGAACACGAGCCTAAGCGACACGCTGACTGGTCTGTCCGTGTACTACCTGGGTCTCTTCGACGTGCAGGAAGGCTACCCCTCGCGCAACGGCACATTCTACATCCTGCCCTCCTTCATGGGCGTGAACGTCATGACGTTCCTGTTCGCCCAGTTCGACCGCTACCTGGCCGTGTGCCACCCGTTCTTCTACAAGCGCTACATCTCGCGCACCTTCGTCATCGCCTGCTGCCTCTTCTGCTGGCTCTACACGTACATGATCCTCACCGTCCAGAACGTGCTGCCCGTGGCGCAGGCCGTCAAGATGAGCGCCTTCGGCATCATGACCCTGCAGATCATCGTGGTGGTCCAGGTGCTCATGACCGTCAAGCTCTACGCCATCGCCCGGCACCAGCTAGCGCGCGAAGCGCCCAGCCACGAGCGCGAGAGCAAGAAGGAGTCCCTGCGCATCATTGTCTATGTGGTCATTTGCTTCCTCTCGCTCTGGTGCCCCTCCTTCGTCAACCTGATGGTCCGCTACCTGAGCAGCGGCGGGCTGCGCTTCAGGAACGAAGCCACCAACCCCTTCGCCATCATGGCGCGCTTCAACGCGCTCAGCACGCCCGCGCTCTACTTGTGGGGCAGCCCGGCCCTGCGGCGCGCAGTGAGGGACCGGGTCTGCAGGAGGCTCGGAGGAAGGGTCTGCGCGACCACCACGGACAGGTCCGAGACATAAGAACCGTGCAGTGTCCAGCCTGCACTAGTTACTCAGGGCCTCGTTGGTGTTTGGGGAAAACTCACATGATACAGTGTTTCTCAGCTGCAGACCTAAGTGTTAATAACATACGCACACACTGATATTCTTTTACTGCACTGAACCCCTACACTACATACAAACACACAAAAAGAATAATGCACACAACTTTTACTTAACATTATATTTCCATTATTTCCTGTTGTATTATTTTTTTCCGTGCAACACCTGGTCTGCGGGTGGATCTGTGGGACCCCCCACAGACAGGTCCGTGGATCGTGTAGAGTTCAATCTGTGATTCAAAAAACGTAGCAGCGACGACCATTCAGAGAAGGCATTAAACATTAAAGACAGTAATATAAACTCAGCTTAAGTTAAAGAAAGAAGCTGCTTTCCGTGAAACCAGTAAAATGGTTTTAAAAAATGCTGTCCGGCTCTTTTGGTCCATAAAACCCAAATGCATGCACTGTTGGTTATTCAGCTGGGGGAGGAGTTCTGTTTCTTTAAATAAGGGATTTATAATTTACTGGTAAAATGCTGCCTGCCTCTGTGCTTTCAGGACGAATGTAAACTGGAGTCTGGAGTAGTTCTTATTATTTAAAAAAAAAAACCGTCCCATGTGTTACTCGTTTACCTGTGTTTACAGACGCTTATGGTCTCTCTACCTATTTTGATGTTTTTATTTTCTATCTTTCTTTTTCTTTATTTTCTCACCTGTGCTAGAACACGATGTCACGTGATTCCGTGCCGCGTTTACTTGTGTCTGCAGACGCGCTAAATAATATCCAGCTTGTATTTTCTGCCTTTCTTTTTCTGTTTCCTCACACGTGTTTGCAGACATGTGGTCGCTGTAGATTTTTCTATTTTTATTTATCATCGTTCTTTTTTTATATATTCCCACACAAATGCTCACATGCTGAAACACTATGCCACGTGTTTATGTGTCTACAGGCGTGCGTGATCTTTCTGTGGTCTTCACAGTTTTCACGTTTCTCTGGTCTAACACGTCTCAGCAATGGTGGAGCTATTTATCAGCATGGCCCCGAGCCCAGTGGTGTGAGGCACTGAAATATGCGATATCTGATTCAAACCTGTCCACTACTTCCACGTGAATAAGCATCACACTAAAACTAAAAAAATCATCTGCTCTGTTCGTGTGTAGGGGAGAGTGGGGTAAGTTGTGCCAGTTTTTACTTAAAGTGACTTTAAAGTGAGGCCATGACAATAATGCTTCCAACTAAAGTATGTACGTATATTTCAGGATCTGGTATATCCAGCAGTTTTAAGCTAACATCATGGTAGCTGTATACTTATAGTGTAGGTTACCATATTTTCAACTTCTCAGACCTTTATCATAGAAATTTTACTTTAAAAGGCAGTCTTTTAAACTTAAATGTGTTTATCTCTCATGCAATGAAGCTCTTTTTTTGCAGGACGAGTAAAATGATTAACTCTCCAAAATGAATGGTCACATGACCACTTTCTTCTATGATTCCCTAGAAACAGGGCGTGGCACAACTTCCCTCCTGGAACAAATCATCCCACTTTTCCCTATATGTGCACAACTGAATAGTGCTGACCATATTTCTCTCTCTCTCTCTCTCTCATTCTCTTTTAAAGACAGGACAGCAAATGGAACTCAAAGTCAGAGTGAAATCCTTTGGTGACTTTGTTTTGCTAGAGCAGGAAACACTAAACTGTATGTGTGTGTGTGTGTGTGTGTGTGTGTGTGTGTATCTCTTTGTGAGGACCAAATATTCTCATAATGACAGGAATACTGGTACATCTACAGAAGGAACACGTTGCTGATGTTTACCCCACAAATGCTTTTTGGTAGAAGCTAAAGGAGCAGAAATGTTGTCTTCTGGTTACTGACTTTAAGGTTAGGTTGTTTTAAGTGTAGCATTACTGAGAGACAGTATTATGTAAATGAACACACTGCAGGAGGACAACAGGACAGGAGTTGGGAGACATTGCTCTGCATTATTTATGGTCAGATTCATACATAAAGCATTATATGTGTGTTTGGCTGCTGTTTGAGGGCTGGAGTGTATATTACATTGTTATTAACAGGGTTTCTTCTTCTGTTTCAGAGTGTTTTTCTGCCAGGTGAAACCGGAAAAGGGAGCAGTTTTAAGCATTGCACAAAGCTCCAAGGAGACATGAGGCTTCGGACGTGTTGCACAGAACACTCCGATTTGCCACTCTGAAGATGCCAGATCTATCAATGTTTTTCTCTGTTACACATGAATGAGAACTTTCTCTGTGAGAATCCTGAAAAGCACATTTCTATCCATCTAATAGGCCTAAAAAAGCCTGGGTCATAAAGCTAACTGTTCATGTTTGGAGTGACCGTGTACATATAGGCTGTTATGAACAATGCATCCACTATCCTGTGGCCTTATAGATTTTAAAATACAGTTTGGTCACAAATGAAGCTGAAATAGCAGAAGTTTTTTATCACGTTAATCCTGTGACACAGAGCAGCTGTTCATGAATGTGCAATCTTCCCAGATGATTAAGTAAAAGCGCTTGTTTAGTTCATTTTTATCATACAAAATAAATATTCCTCACAGCAAAACTAAAGGCAAACAGGGCTCGTCCCTTTCTGGACAGCGTACAGGACTGGCTTAAAACACCTTTCGATCTCAAAACATGTTCTCTTACACGTAAGACAACTGTCAAAGGATGCATTATGATGTTTATCCCAGCATATGTTCAAGTAAAGATGGGCTTCATAAATATATAGCCAGCAATGACCTAAACATGTTCATTTATAATAACTTATTATAAACAATGTATGTAAAGCTTGTTGAAAAAGGTCTTTGGATTTAATGAAATATATAAAACATTACAAAGTAAAGATTTTTGATCTATAACATGCAATCTTTATCAATTCTTAAACTGCTGTTTTTTGTCACCCTTTATGTAACGCATCATTGTTGCATTTATTCGAACGTAAAAGCAGACAATAACACTTTGTATTACTTGGTATTTGCACTGTGAGCTTTACCCGGAATTGTAAAATGTCCACCGTTCGTGACCTGTGGTGGACTTTTTCCACACTGATACAAAGATTAAGATCAAAATGTCAGAGAACAGTTCTTTTGATAGGAGAATAGTTAATTATGCTTCAAACATCAAAACAAGTGTATACTAAACAACACAAAACACTTTGCATACATCCTAAATTTTATTGGAACATTTTCTTAAAACTGTTTAAAAATATAATTAGATATAAAGATGGTGACTAAATGTTGTGAACAAAGGAGTCAACAGTATTAGACTTATTCAAAGAAGAAAGTCTGCTGTACTGGACCCCACACTTATGTCTGAAATAACACAGGCAACAGAAATCACTGAAAGAAACAAACCAAAAAATTGTAGCAGCGACCAGGAATCAGAGAAAACATTCTCCAAAGCCACTTACAGTTATACTGATTTACAAAGGGTGTTCTTTATACAGGCCCATACTGATAGGCTGTGGAACTGTTCAGAACTGAGAATGAGGCCTTAAACTGAAAATACCTCCCAAATCAAAGATACAGAAATGTAAATTCAACTTACATTAAGGAAATTCAACACTTTCTGTGAAATCTGTATATGCTATCTGTATGATGCTTTTCAGCTCCTTTGGTCCATAAAATCAAAATGCAGGTGTTGTGTTTTCAGCTGGGGGAGGAGTCTTGTTTTTAAAAATGAGGGATTTATGATTCAGTGGTAAAAATACTGCCTGCCTCTTTGCTTTCATGGCAGCAGCTAAGGAAGAAATATGATGCCGCGTCTTTCAACAAAAAAAACGTTAATATCTGGAACATGTGGTTAAACAAGGAGAGAAACTGTGTCTGAATACGCAAGAACATGGAAGGATGGGCAGATATGGAGAGATCGCCGCAGTGTTTCACTCGCCCTTGGTGACCAGATCTTCTATGTAGGCATCCAGTTCATCATCACTGCTGATTTCAATATCCTACAGAAAACCAACCAGAAATTAATCATTCCAACATGAATCTCTCCAACAGTCATGATCAAATGATCTTAAAAGACAGAGCAGTGTAAGAAATGTAAGAAATGCACATTTTTAAGTATAAGAAGTTGTAAATGTCAAGTTTCTCTGATTTGATTTGATACAGATACAATCCTGATTTTAGAATCTACTTTACTCTGAATTACATTAATCATCTCTATTAAACAATAATGACCTCTTGGGCTGTGTGTTAATGCAAAACAGGTTATCAATCAAGATAAATGTATGGTGCTGTAATTGTAATAAAAGGTGACCAAACCAAAGCAACTTTATTTCTGACACAGAAGAAATAAAGAAAAACCAAATTACTGGAAAAGACTGTGCTCAGAACACAGACTGTGTTCTTAAACTTAAGCTGGTTTGCAGGTTTAAGAAACAGTTGTGGACTACTTTAGCACTTATGTACGTCGCTCTGGATAAGTCAGTCAAATGCCGTAAATGTAAACGATAGAATGGAGTAGCTCAAACCTCCTGGACTTTCTGCAGAAGTGCAACAATGTTGGTTCTGAGCTTGCGCAGTTTCTCTTCAGACTCTCTAAGTCTGGCCTCGGCTCCGCTGCTCTTCTCCTCCACAGCACGAGCTCGAGACTCAGCACGACTTTGATAGGAGTTACACAGACTCTGTAGCCCCGCTTCGTATTGCTGAAAATACTCTTTCTGCAACACACATAACCACTCAACAAAGTTAGTAACCTAACATTAAGCTTTAATTAAGTTTACTAGTGACCACAGTATCTTCCCCTTTCCCTAGCTGTGGGGATGTTTACAATTCTATTTCAGGAAGCATAAGGAGCCCTGACACCATTTTACCACACTGCTTCAAAGAACCCAGCAGAATACACAAATATATTTAGCTGGATATCTATATCTATATATTTGTGTGTGTATTCATATATATATATGATTTACTCACAATTGGAAAAGAAACAAGATCTTCAGCACTCATTGTGTTCAGAGAATCTTTTGGAATTCGGAAATCGGGCGGGAAAAAGTATCGCAGCAGTGTCCTAGAGTGAGCAAACATGATGCAATGTGGTCAGTGTAAATACAGAAAACCTGATACCACACTTAAGGCTCATTTTTAAAAAGGGAACTGAAACCAGTAAAACTGGAGCTAAAACAAAAACCAAGTCATATCTTTTCAACTATTTCACAAAGATTCACATATGTACAGCCACACCCACCTCATCATGGTGACCAGGCCTTCTGTAGTTTCCCTGCTTGGCCCACTCTGGGTCGTATCAGGTTCGGCTGTGGTGGGCGGAGTCACAGATCGTGCTGGGACCTGATTGGTGTCTGGACTTCTTGATTCTGGTGAAGCAGGGCGCATGAGGCGAACTTCATCACTGCCTTTAAAAACCCTGAAAGAAACATGAACGAACATGAATGAACAAGTATTGACAACACAGCAAGATAAAAATGTGAACAAACATGCAACAAAAATATTATTAAACATCACATTTTAAAATAAAGTCATAAATTACTAAAACTTGTATGCATGTCCCTACCAGCGGTCTCTTGGAGTGTTCATGGGAACATAATCAAACTTCACTTTCCAGCGGACACTCTCTTTCCCCGTCTCTACTGCAGTCACTCGGCCAGTGAACCACTCTCCATTCACCTTTGCCTCCACCTGTATGCCTTTATCTGAGATGCATGTACACACACACAAAGGCACATTTGATGCACAATAAGTATGTTATGTGATGTATGCTTTGCAGGTTAGTGGATTTGTGAAAAGTCAAAAATATATGAATGTCGCTACCTTTATGTGCATTTTTCACCACATCTTGTTTTAAATCTTCATCAGTGCTATTACTGACTCTCTGAAGAAAAAAACCCTCAGGATTACTTAAACAAATAATGCAACAAGAACATTTTTTTTTGCCATTAATCGCATGGTTTTCTGCGATTGATCGCAATGTTATATGCAAAATGAAATAATTAATTCAAGATAGACACTTTCATTGACACAATGAAATGATCTGCCAGAGAAAACATGAAAAGAAAAGACAACCAAACTGGAGTGAGAAAAGCAGCTGCATATACGCGTGCCACCATATTGCCATATGATAATTAAATGGTGCACTTTCATTTTTAAAGTACTGCGATATGAACAAAAGTACAATAACATTTGGTTTGTAAACATTTGAAACAAATAATGAGCTTTTTAACAGCAGTGTTCCCTTTAACACAGTTAAACAGCTACAGTTCAAACACTTTTAAATCACAACTTAAACAATGTAATCAAATTGAATATGAAAAATGTATTTGCCACTGTATGCCATTCATGTTTTGTCTAGTTTGTTATAGAAAAAGAAGTTCCCCTCAGAGTCCAGAACATAGGGAGCAGAACCATAAGCAGCTGTAAAGGGGGACCAACTTCATTTGAAAGTTAATGTATCTGAAAGAAGAGTCATTAAAGTCCCTGTTGGTGCAATAGCCACAAGTTACATATTTTGACAAAAGTAATGGGACGTCTGACCCCCAGCAAAATCACACAAGACCTAGAGATGTGTGTCCACGCACTCAGAAGCCCCCCCGCACTTTCAAAATAAAAGGATTAAAAAATCCTGCATTAACGTGCAATAACAACTGTCAGCATTACACAAACAATGCATTAGCGTGATAATAACACATTAATGTGCCCAGCTCTACTTAAAAAATAATCAAATAGATTCCAATAAGAGTTTTTCACATTTTTATGGTTCAGGAATATATTATTGACAGAGCTGCTTCAGGGGGTTGGCAGCAGAAAGTACCTCTGTGTTGCTGGCTTGTTTGGTTGGCAGGGCCTTCTTCTCTACGATTCCCTTTCCACGACTCTGAACATGTGGAGCTAGCTTGGTTTTCTTGGGCTGTGGCTGTTCCTCCTCTTCACTCTCTTCCTCCTCATCCTCCTCTTCTTCTTCTTCTTCTTCCTCCTCCTCCTCCTCTTCACTTAAATCTTCATCATTTTCATCTTGTGCTTTACCCTTCTTAGCGCTTCCTCTTTTACTGGCTGGAGTTTGTCTGCTGGATGTTTTTGTGGAAGATGGCTGGAATCACAGACACACCACTCAATATATGCTTTCACCCACACAAAAAGCTCAGACACTCATCTATACCACTCATGACACTATAAATAAGGGAACACCTAAGCTCAGATCGAACATACCTACTAAACCTGCTTATTAATTGCGAAGTCAGGTGTGTCTGAGAAGTGAAATCACCAGACTGAACTGCAATAAGGATGCTTCTGACATTTTAGAAGCCTCCAGGGAGTGTAATTATGCGGCATAACTCCTGGAATTCAATATGACATCGACTGAAATTTTTTGATTCAATGCGTATCTATACTCACTGTAGTGCGGGTCTGGATTGCACTCCTGCGAGCTGGTGGTTTTGAAGGTGAAGGTGTTGTCACAGCTTTAGAGGGTTTTTTTCCTTGTTTGGAAGGAGGTGTGGGTGGTGGTTTGGCTTTAGCTGGGGGAGAGGGAGCAGTTCTAGTTGAACGTGAAGAAGGTGGTTTAGGGGGTGGAGTTTTAACTGCTGGAGACTGACTGACAGCCCTTTTGACCACAGCAGGAAGTGGGGGTGACCGCGGTCGAGCTGCTGTGCGTTGGGATGACCGAGTAGCAGTCTAGGAAGAACAACCAATAAAAAAGTTCCACCTCCACAATTTCTTTAAACAAACAATTACTTGCTCACACCCACCAGCCAAATAAATAGTGAAACACAAAAAGCAGTACCTGAGCTGTGCGTTCCTCAGCAGGCCTAGCGGTGACCTCTAGTGGAAGCTGTTTCAAATCTGCTGAGGACTTTATAGTTGAGGTTTTCTGAAAGGAAACTGTTGGATTAAACTGGCTGACACTACAACTAAGAATGCAGGACTGTACTTGACAAATTGATCAGAAAGTACCTGTAAAGATTCTAATTTCTCTTGCTGCTGACGAATTTTCTCAGTGAGTTCTTTCTGTTTGTCTTCTGAGGTTTTGGTGTCTTTCTTCAAAACACCAACAGGTAAATTCTGCTTCTGCTCGGAAGCATCACACCTGTGAGATATGTGGAAAACAAAGGCTTGAATAATTTAATAATTAAAAATATGAAAAGGAAAAAAAAAATATTTTTAATAATTCATCTAAAACTGAAGAATTGTCTGAAGGAGAGTCTACATCTCTTTTCTGTACCTGTCCTGCGATCCATCAGGGTTCATGAGACAGACCCAGCTGTCTGGGTAACGCTTATCCACAGCATCCATCTGAAATGGCAGCGTGCGCCACTTCAGACATTTATCTGAGAGAGAGAAAGAGAGAGAGAGTGCATGTAAGGGAATGAAAGAGGAAAGGGGGTAGAGGAAACGATATTGTGTGAAATTAAATTTACAAGATTATGCAGTATGTGTATAATATTGGACTGCCCAGTTTTTTCTTACCACACTGTATTGTTACAGGAATCTCCATGGCCCTGCGTCGGCGGAACCTGAGATCATTTGAAGGTGTAGCATTCCAGTTTGCGGACAGATACCCAAACTCATCCCAAAACTTCACTATGCCTTTCTGGGCTGTTCAGTGCAAGAAATATGATTGATCAGTTTATGTCATTCAGGCTACATTAACCAATATTTTGAGGGAAGAGCCTGAAAAGTACACAGACACACACTCACCTATACCAATGTCCTTCCAGTACTGGGCAAGATAGTCTCCCATTGCTCTAAGTAAGTGTCTGTACTCTTTAGCGTCTGCAAAGTCTTGTTTGTTGTGTGTTGGCTCCAACACAAGATAGGGAACATCAACCACCCCTACAACTCCCCCACACGCCCTGAAATATTTAGACACAGCAGAGTCAGCTAATACCCCAAAATGCCAGTTTTGCTTTACTGTTTCATTTTCTATTTGCCAAATTAACTAATTTAACTGTGACAGACCAACACCAAAAGGTGAAATGTGTCACATAAGGCTTTTAAGCATACTCACATTCCTCCCTCCAGCTGTGGCCCTGTCTTCTCATACATCTTAATGAGCCGACTGCAGTTGTAGATGAACATGCCGTCCTGGTCTCGCCTTTCAATGTTTACGCCAAAAATAAAATTCAGCTCTTTGGGCTCCTTCAATGCCCTGCCACATAAATGACAACAGTGTGTGAGATTCAGTGTTTTCTAGAGTTTCTAGACAATATCAGATTAAGGTCATGTAGAATATAAGAATGTAGCAAATAGCACTTCTTGTAATGATTTCAGTCAAAAGCCTGTTTCTGTGACTTACTATGTATATTACTGTGGTTTCTATGTATAAGCAAAATTTGGACTTGTGTATACATGCATTACTTCTGTTTAGATGCGTATATGGCTTGTTTTCTGTTAGCTTCTCCTCGTAATGCAGATGCTGAGTCTTGGGCCTTCCTCAATGCAGCCTGAGAGCAAATGAAAAAGAGCATAAAAATCTGTTGTCAAGATAAACTGCTTCTCCCTACTCACCATGTTATCTAGCATGTCAGATTTTTGTTATTAGAGACTCTTCACATATTATTATAGTTAACTTCAGATATATTTCTTTCCCAGTCAAATTTTTGGCTCAATGATATTTAGAGAACACAAATGCCTGCGAGAGCTGTGAATGAAGCAACCTGGTGTGTTTTTGTGAAAAAAATGCCTATTTTATAGTGTAAACCTTAAATATGCGCCCAAATATGCTCCCAGAACACTTTAATTTCATTGCATACTCAGTTAAATACATTGCGCTTAACGAAAATGTAAAGATAAGGAGAAAGAGAAAGAAAGAGAGAGAGAGAGCAAGGGAGAGAGAGAGAGAGAGAGAGAGAGACGGCGCGCAGCAGAGGGGCGTGTGTGAGTGTGTGTGCGTGTGATTGGGAGAGGAGGGAGGTTTATCGCAGTTTCTAGCGGCCCAAAACAACAACTCTATTGTCACAGGGATCATTTAATAAAGAAAGTGCTTGAGTTCAGTCAATCTGGTGTCTGTTTGTCTGGCGGGTCACTGCAATATTTTTAATAATTTGGAACTAAAATGATGCCACACTGAGATGCCGCGACAGAGAGACGGAGAGAGAGAGAGACATGCATGGCAGAAGTATGAGTGTGTGAGAGAGAGAGAGAGAGAGAGAGAGAGAGAGAGAGAGAGAGAGAGAGAGAGAGAGAGAGAGAGAGAGA
>JBBJLR010000133.1:11610751-11632925 GCA_037577145.1 Brachypetersius gabonensis
AAAGTTACAGGAATGTTCGTCATGAACCTCAGACTGAGGCTGAACCCCAAACATCTCCTCGTTAGACACATAATGCAGCTCAGACAGCGTTTTCAGATGTTTTGGAAAAATCAGGTTTGTGTTCACACAGTTCGGAAAACGTCAGATCTTAATCACTCATGACTCTCACTCACCAAATAATCCAGGTGCATGCGCTTCCGCACCTCCTGCATCTCATTCAGGCTCTCTGTCATATACTTCAAGACCTGATCCTGCTCTGCATCCTTCTTTTTCTTCATCATTCGCTGCTTCCATATTCTATTCTTCCTCTCTCCCTTGATCTCCTTCTCTCTGATCTCCTTCTGACGCTGGATGCGATACTGTTCCTCTCTCTGCCTCTGCTTTCGGCCCCAAATCCAGGAGAAGCAGCTGCAGCAGCAGCCCACGTCTGTGGCCAGATTCATGTGGAACGCTGATGGACATGCAGTGAGAAAAGAGAGAGCTTTAGGACAGAAAACCAAAAACCTCTGAAACTGCAGAACTTCTGCTCTTTTACATACTGTGTGTGTGTGTGTGAGAGAGAGAGAGAGAGAGAGAGAGAGAGAGAGAGAGAGAGAGAGAGAGAAAGAAAGAAAGAGAGAGACGTGTGTGGCAGAATTAATATTTGGATTACTGTTTATGTTTTTAGTAACTTATATATTTGTAATAATTTAGAACTAAAATGCGTAAAAAAAACCATATTGCCACAAAAAAAGCGGGGGTGGGGGGGTATGGAAGCAGTTTCCACGATGTTCTGGAGATTTCCGCGTAAAACATTCACTTCCGTTCTCGAAATAAATCCGCGTGTGACTGGATCCACGAGTCCTGATTCACGTAAAACTGGGAGATTACTGTACAACAATGGTGCCTGCCCATTGCTACACTTGGTAAATGAATTAAATGCAGAGAGAGAACTTTGCATTGTTCACACCATGTGTTGTGCTGTAGTGTTCACATGTGACTACACATTTCCACAGCTTTAGTTTACAAACTTGGCGCATAATGATGCAAAAATTACAAAACTCGCAAACAAGTATGATGAATATTCTGACACCAATGACCTGGTGCTGCCACCACCAGACTTCACTGTTCATAGCAGAGCACTTGTCTGTTCCGCCTTTCTGGATCTTTGACCTCATCATTTTGAGACATGTTGTCATGTTACAAATAATAAAGCTGGCAGAACATTCAGAAATTTTGGGAGACTGAGGTCAACTAATAATGGAACCATTAAGTTACCACAGTAGGCATTTTTCATATATTGCAATGTTAACAATAATACCACCTGCCTACCATTGTTTAGGTCCCACTTATACCACCAAAACGGCTCTGACAAGTCAAAGCACATGTCTCAGTTTGATATCTGGCACCAAGACATTAGCAGCAAATCATTTCATACCCCTCTGTTGCTAGTGGGGCCTTAAAGGATTAGACTATCTTGTCCCTCACATCCCACATATGCTTAACTGATTTGGGGAGATCTAGGGAAATCGATCAATCCCAGCATAAACAGTAAGAATAAATGGATTAGAATTGTTAAACAGGGGATGACTTGTCAGGTCTCTCCCTGCGTGTCAGTTGGTATCAGCATATCCTGACTCTGTGGGTGGAACTCAAGCCTGATACTGATTTACATGCAACACTTAATACTTCTTGGATCCAGGGAATCGCTGGCTGATAGGAACAGCTCCAAGTATGACTGAATGATGTAAGGTTAATATGCAGAAGTTGGCAGTGTGTCTCACCCTGGCCTCTTTGGATAAGTCACCACCTAACTTCAACTCCAAAGCACGAGCTTTACTCTCTGCTTCTCTAGCCTTTTCTTCCGCTGTAGAAAGAAGTAAATATGATTATACAAGGTTATATTCATCACAAAGCTATCTACAAATCTCTTTTTTAACTAATTCACAACTTGGAATTGGACAACTGCTCTAATGTGCTGTAAATGTGTGTCCTAGCATACTAACCAAGTTTTGCAAGGTGATCAGCTTTCTTCACTTCTTGCTCTGCACGCGTTTTAAAACGTGTTGATGTGTATTTGTACATCCTGCAAGAGAGTGAACACCGTGTAAGCGCACAATGTATTTTTCCCATCCACAACATATGGGTATGTGTGTACTGATGTGTCATGAGTACCTAGGGTTATACAAACAGCAGGATAGTCTCTTGGTCCTGACTTTGTGTCCCTGAATGAATATTCTCATCCTAGGATCAATGTAGAGAACAGCAGCATAGGCACGGAACGATCGCCTCTCAGGCTTGCTGTTTCAAAAACAAACCACAAGCTTCACTTGAGTAAAACAATGACAGAGACAGAAGATGTAAAAGGAAAGAAAATATATATATATATGGATATATGTACTCACACTCCCTCCACAGGTGTCCCTGCCATCAATATATCTTGATGATCTGTCTGTACATCCAATTCAGGCTCTCTGTTGTCCATTAGCTTCAGATTATAAACTATAACCAGAGTACCTACAAAACAAGTTTTATAGACCTGGTTTAGGTTAAAAAACATACATCCTAATGACAATGTAAATTGTGAACTTTGCCGTCATACCACTGGCTCCCTCAATTTTCTTGAACTGCTGGAAGAGCTGTTCCTCACTCTTGAATGGAGAGTATTTGAAGATGAGCTCTGTCTCAATTGCATACTTCTCAGGGTCTTGAGTAAGAGGCTGCTGGGTCTTCAGATCCCAGCTGGGCAATGGAACAATAACCTACGTTTGTAGGTTATTGTTTCATTATAAGGATAAGAAGACAGACAACTTGTTTTTCATTTTCTGTGTAATTGTTATTCTCTATTAGCTTTACCTGTCCATGGAAATAGATATTGTGACATTTAGCGAACAGCAACGTCAACTAAGATGTTTCAGATGATGGATTTATTCTTACCTCATCCAGTCCCTCCTCCTCGTGAAAAGTACGAGACAAAAATAAACATGTTAATTTCTCATCTTTCTTCGTGAAGAGGATGAAGTCTTTGCCAATACGCATCGAGCCACTAAAAGAAATATTAGCAGAATATAAATGAATAAAGTATTTCTGAAGATACAAGAAGTATAATGGCAAATATTTTATTTTCACTCATAAAAGGCACTCACGACTTTAGACCATTTCCATATTGGCCAATATGAGTGGACTCAGGGAACCTCTTGCTAGATTTGCCAAACTGAATAACATGTGTTGCTTCACCTAAGCAAAGGCAGTTGCATTTAATATTGATAAGATGAACATAGCATGGATGTTGCAGTGCTGCTATATAAAGTTTAATGGATCAATCAAATACTACTATACTCACCGGGGTCCATGCCAGTTCCATCGTCCAAGAAGCATAGCATAAAACCTCCACGAAGGTCTGGCCGTTTCTCTGAATTTCCAAGAGAGGTAAACATGAAAGCAGACAAGTGATTGGCAAAAATGACACTTTTTTCATTTGTGTTAGTACAGGAAATCTTGAGTCTGACAACCACTATATACATTTACCTGTATATATATCGATCCTTGTAGCATTTGCATCTCTGTAGATGAGAAAAAATTTTCTGTCAAATTTCAGAACTGTACACAACTCTAAACACTTGCAATGTTTTTGTTGCACCTATATTTATAAATTAACCAAAGCGGGAGAGGGCTGATACCTTGAGTTGTCCACAAGCTCAGCCAAAGCACCAAAAAGAAACTCATGTGTGGTCCTGTTGGCATCAATCAGACAAAACAATGTTTGAGATGTTCATCTGTGCATTTAATCTGTGGCCTTCTATAATTCATATCATTTCCAAATGTTAACCACATAACTTTATTACACTGGATTACACTGGAACAAGTTTATCAATAGGCAAAATAAGTGGCATCTATGTGTTCTGCTGTGTTTTTCCCACCATTTTTAACAAAGCAATTACATCATTGTTGTTCTGCGGATGAAACTAAAAGAAATGTAGCAGGAAATACGACACCAGTGCTTTCTCCTTCTGCCTACGGAAGCAATAAGATGTGTGAACAATGAACAACCTCAAACTAAACCCAATTATGGTATAGGCAGAGTCAGCTGTTTAAACACTAAGACAAACAGTCATCTAGTTCAGGTTACCCCTGCCTAACACAAATAGAACCTGGGAGAAGTCAGCAGCACAGCTGCAGGAGATACAATGCTATTCAAAGCAAATTTCCCTTGACATGCAGGCCTCTACCACCTTGGTCAAGATCAGAATTCAAGCTTCAATATAATTCATAACAGTCTGATTAAGGAGAAACCTCAGACGTAGAATCTTTTAGTACTGTTGTGAAATTGCTGGAAAAGTAGATCCCTGCAGCAAATATGGTTTTTCCTCTGTGTCAAAGATTTCCTCATGAGAACTTAAAGCCATCGGTTATCCATAATCGGCAAAGAACCAGCATATTACACAGGCGTTTACAAATGTAAAGCAATAAATAAATATAAAGTTTTATAACAGCCCAGACATTCTGCCCCCTGGCTTAGAGAAGGAATTTAACTCTTCCATAAGAGAATGAGATATTAATGATTAACAAGAATACCTTCTGACAACAGGTCTCACTACTAAAAGGAGGTTGTAACCAGGAACAACAGGGGTAAATTCTTTTTCCAGAGGGATATTTTGCATGTTCACAGTAATATTTTTACAATAAAGTTTATACTTCCACATTAGAATGGTTCTTAACAAAAATGGTATGCAGAAGGTAAGAACAGAACAAAAACACGAAAAGACTGCCCTCCTGTCAGTGAAGTCTTTTTTCCTGGTGCTCATGGAGACCAGGTCAATAAATGTTCTTGAAGTACTAATGCTACACTAGGAATCAGGACTAGGAACTAGGAAAACTGAATTCAACTTATCCTGGATTAGTTAAATATTTGGAAATAATTACACCCAATAAAGTGAAAATCAAACAGGCACAGACCTTTTCAAGAAATTATTTTTGTTCTATTCAATGCCAAGCTTCTAAGGTATTCATGAAAACCGATTATAACCGTCTAATAAATGTGTCAGTAAGTTTTAAACTCTTGTTACATAGGCATGGTCTTCTATTGATGTTTACTATTTTATTTAAATAATAAGTTTTAACTATACTTTCCAAACTTGGAATCAATTCAGTATTTTTTAAAAGAAAATAAACTGGCTGTCTTTTGCTGAAGATAAACACTCAAATTTCTCCCCAATTTGGTCATGTCCAATACCAGCCACTAGACAGGACTACCCCCAATCACACACCACCAACAACACAGGCAGGGTAAGGGCTAGCATATGCGTCCTCCAAGTAATGTGAAGTATTACTCCATCACTCCATACTCCATTTTGAACTGCTGCTAACACAACTCTATTAGACAGCTTAATGTGCTTAAAGAATGTTAACCACCAAATTGGTCATAAATCTATTGCAACCACAGGAATCACAGCCAGTTGAGTGCTCTTGGACTCCCGTGGCACCACCGAGATTGAACCCGCAATCGCTCAGTGACTGGGCCAGCACTTCAGTAAAAAAAATTTTAGCAAAAATATGTGCTAATTTCATTTTTTCTCTGCATGCACCTTCTGTGAAAAACACAGAATATGTTCCTTTCCTTATATGTTACATTAATGCTGTTGTGACAGCATTTTAAACCAGTTTTCTTTACTACAATAAACCGTAAATCAACTGAACTTTTGTATCTCCCCTGTTTATTCACACGTTGATATTATTTTCAAACTAAATTAAACTGGACATGCCTGGAGTCCACAATACCTTAAAGTATTCCGTTTGTATTAGGCCTCGTCCACACGGACGTTCAAAATGAACGCGCTCTAAACGCTGTTTTTGTGGCGTTTGGTAGCGACGCTTGATCGACGTCAGCAAGGTGTTCGACTGCCATCTGACGCCATTTAACCCCAGCCTGACGCCCAATCTGTAGTTTCCTATATTATTTTGCATGCAGCGTTTATTTGACGCCATCCGAACACGCAGCCGGCCGAACGCCGGTGCTGAACGCCCGTGTGGACGCTTTGATTTGCTTCAATGAGCAAAAAAATGGGCGGCGTTCAATTGCCATTCACCTGGCGTCACGAACGCCAGAAAAACGCCTGGTTCAGACGTCCGTGTGAATGAGGCCTTAGTCTTCTCCAGGCAATCTCTAATAATTGAAACAGGACAAAAACGTATTCACAACCAAGAAGAGTATCTTGCTTTCTCTCCTGGAGATATATTCCTTACAACCTAAAGTAAAATTTGATGATTAAAATGATAATTTTGTCTTTCCACACACACTCAAATGAATGGAGTTCCTCAAGGTTCAATTCTTGGCCCAATGTAACACTAGTGTAATAGATTAGACCAGCTTATTTCTACTTATCTTCAGCCTAAGTTAGTTCTTTACATAGATATTTATGAAAATATAACTGAATTATCAAACACTCTCTCATTCAGCAAACACTCTCATATTCAATCACAAAAACACAATAATACTTACGAGTTTGTGTGCAGGTACTCAAAGGTGAGCTGAGCACGGTTTAAGGTGCTATAATTTGAGTAGGCCATTGTCACAAGCAAATAATAAAGAAAAGAACTTGGTGAACTGCAGACACTTCTCTTCGTTACATTTTTTCCAATAGACGTGCGTTATTTGGAACAGTGTTCTCCAGCACCTTCAACAGGACAAGACAACAAAAAAAAACTTGGTACTGTGGTCTTACATAGATCACCTTAAAATACATGCCGACTTCACACACAAAATTTGTTTCTATATAACTTGGCTACCCTTGTACTTGTGTGTATAGGCCATGCAGCATAGGACTCCCACAGTATAAGAGTTAATAAGGTAATTGGTACTTGATAAATAACTTTATTTACTTTGGTACACTATCTTCATACAAAACCCCTTCTTGACATAATGCCAACGTGAGAAAATATCAGAACCCCTCTACAGCATGGCTACTACATCAGATCTGTCTACATTTTTAATAGTCTATAAGACTTGACTCATGTTCATGTCCATATTCTAGAGGCAGGCTCAGCTCGACAGTGTCGACATGCCTTTACATGCAGCTTTTGCTGTCTCTCAGTGATCTTCAACCAAACATTCATAAAGTGTTCCTGCGGACGCCTCTCCCTCGAAGCCTTAGAGCTGCATGATGGCCATATTTAGGCGGGGTTAGTGTTGCATGGCATTTCTGAAGCGCCTTCTGGAAGAAATACAGGCCATGCAGCGGGGCCCTCTAAAGGCACTTTTTAGTGACCCCCTAAGAGCCTTGTCTGTACGATTCATCACACAATTAGCTCTTTTAAAAGGCTAGACTACACTGGTACTCGTGAGTCTCCTAGACTAGATTTGTATCTGTCCAAATCGGAGTGGCGGCTGGTCAAACTGAGGGTCTGCCATGTCTACTCTTGTTAATGGCTATTCCTCTCTTTGCCAGTAGCTAGCTAGCTAACCTTGGCTAACAATTGTACTAAATGCCTGTGTGAGGCTCGGCAGGAAAAAAAGACATTATTTCATAGTTGCAAACCATTTAATCAGCCCGGGCCCCTCCGTGTGTTTGTATCCAGTGTTTAGCCTGCTGTGAGATGTGGTTCTGGGGTGTTCCTGCTCCGTAGGCCACGGTGTTCGGCAGGCTCCCTCTCCTCCGTTGTGTTGCACGAAAAAACGCGTGAGAACGAAAACCAAAGACCCGCCCTGAGACCGATTCTCCACCAATCAGCGTTCATCTCCATGGATCCTATTGCCCCGTGTGGCCGTCACTCAATATAACGTGACGTAAGCGGATCGTTGTCATGATTGAAGAGTGCACGGTCCGGTACGGAGAGGAACAAAAACGAATTTGGTCAGTTTACGAGTTTTATACGGTGTGGGGTTCGCTAAAGGATAACTTGAGCAGGTCTGTGGTATGAAGCAGAAGAGAAAGACGTGATGGTATGATGTAGCAGACAGAAAGCTCTGCAGTGTGATTATGCAAGACAGTGTTTTGCTAATGAAAGTTTATTTGCTTTTTTGCTCGATTTGGCGAAGTTAGTGTTAGACATGCCTTTGTCGTTGTTTTATTATGATCAAATACGTGTGCTTGAAGTGTAGACTCCGAATCCACTCTTGTCCGTTCGGCTGAATAGCGTTTCGTTTTGTTTGGCGAAGGGTGAGGAACGGAGGAGCAGACGAAGATGTACTCAAGGTGCAACGGAACTGTGATAACGTTTTGAGACTCGTATGAATACATGTATTTGCGATACCTTAGTACCAACAGGTTTAAGAAGCCATATACACTATATGGACAAAGGTTTTGGAGGACAGCTGTTTTTCAGGGTTTATGCTAGGTCCCTTACTTCCACTGAGGGGCAGTTTTAATGCTTCAGCAGACCAAGACATTTTGAACACCACGCTTCCAACTTTGTAGACAGTTTGGTGGAAGACCCTTTTCTGTTTCAGACAGAGTGTGCCCCTATGCACAAAGCAAGCTCCATAAAGACATGGTTGGATCAGTTTGGTGTGGAAGAACTTGAGTCGCCTGCACAGGGCCCTGACCTCAACCTCACCCAACACCTTTGGAAAGAACTGGAACAAAGATTGTGAGGCAGGTCTGCTCGTCCAGCATCAGGGCCTGATTTTATAAATGCTCTACAGAATGAACAGGCACAAATTCTCACAGAAACTCTCCAAAATCCTGTGCAAAGCCTTCCTGGAGTGTTCTAGCTGGAAAGGGGAAAATCAACTCCATATTAACGTATATGTAATTGAATGAAATATCATTAAAACCTTGTTGGTGTAATAGTCAGGCATCCCAATACTTTTGTCCATATAGTGTATGTACATAAAGACTTGGAAATTCACAAAGGTGAGTTGGGCCTTTTGTATATTGCTCTTACAATGTGTTGCTATTTGACTGCACACTGAACACAAAAGACCAGGTAAGCATCTGACAAAAAGCCAGTGAAACTTTTTAATGAAGTGAGTACACCTGCCCCAGTCTATTTTACAGTGAATTACTCTCAGAGTAAATTAGTATTTCAAGTATGTGTTATTAGTCCACAGCTGTTTTTTCATACATTTCTGTTGGATTCTTTTTCCCAGTGACTTAACTTTCATCAATTTCAGTAAATCTTGCGCTGCTCAGGACCCCAGGAAAGTCTCCTGTAATGTGAAATTGCATACATCAGTAAAAGGATGTAAATAATGGAGAAATTAACTCTGAACACTTAAAAGATACAGTGGACACAAACATCAAACATCAAGTTTATTGAATTTAGATATGCATCACCTTTTGGGAATGAAGATCCTTTGCAAGGTGTCGGCGTGATCTGGAGCAGGTAAGAGTTGCAGTGAGCCCCAACATGCTGCAGACCGCCAGCAGCACCATGCTGACCAACATCAGATGATACTTGGCCAGTGCTTTCTCCTCCTAAGAGATTGGGATGGAGAGTTTGATGTTCCTCAAGGCAAATGCTAGGACACAACATGAAAACTGGAGAAGGCAACCTCTTATGGTAAACTTCAGTACTGGACTGGATGGTGACATACCACTCTGCACTGTAGTCAGTTTTCAACATAATCAGATGTGAAAACATAAGTACACTGCATTTTAATCGAACAGCATTAAAGGACCTGAATTAGAGTGCTGTTTCCTAACTATGGTCCCGAACGCTTCCTTCTCTGCAAATTTAGGTGTAGTTTCTGCTCTCAACAAACCAAATCTGAATCATCTGTGCATTACAGTTTTTCCCCAGTGATTCTTTCGGCACCTATAATTTTCTCCATGATCTTAACTGAATGAGACCATTCACAAAATCCACACTATCATTATTCAGGGGACTAGATACATCTGTATCTAAGTAATAACAGCAATTCAGGATACTCCACATTTATATCAATAGTTTTCTGGTCTGATACGCTGCTAAAGCACTCATTGTACTGAGATCTCTTTGAAGAGACGTGAGCTAATCAACCACAAGATGCACTTTTCCATTAAACAAATACAATGTTATTTCTCACTTCAGTGGAGGTAAAGAGCAATGAAAGACCTCTTTAGTGAGTGACACTAGTGAGTCATGTTGATATATCTGAAGAAAATACATGAAACTGCACAAAACAAGCTAGGAAAGCAAGTTTGAGAAGAAAGCTGCATGGACAACACCTTATGTAGGTTTCATAATCATCCAATGATGACTCATGCTGTAGTTTATACCTGAGTGAGGAAGACGGTCAGTGTGGGTTCAGGTGTGAACTCCAGGCTGAGACATGGGGGTGCATTGTCTGACCTCTGCTTGTACAATTCTACAGCAACAGCCCTCACAGGAGATGCATCTTTCTCCAACATGTCGCTTGCAGGACATACTGGTGGGCTCCTGTAAATAATACATACTCAGCATACATAAAAAACTACCACTCTGTGTATATTACCGTAGTGTAATATTCTCTTACTTGGTCTGAGGGAGAAGGTGACCTGGAGCAGTAATCCTCAAGCAAGACCTTGACTTTGTTCCTGAATCAGTGGGTAGTTTCGGATCAGGGCCAGATTCAGTTGTTGATAACTGGGTTGGTATATGCAAGAACAGTGAAATGTTGAATAACGCTTTTCCACCAGCATCTATGGAAGAGTAAAAGAAGTGAAATAAGTGGAAACACGGCTTGGCAGTTACTGAAACGTGGTTGTTTTGAGAGGCAGTTTACGTATACACACCTCTAAGGCCCAACTGACTGCCCAGTAATGTGGCACTGAAGCTGTTGTAATTTGGTTCATCTCCGAAATGCACCAGAGGTACCAGCAGGAACACCTGAACAACTTCTGTAGTTTTCTGGGATGCATTTGATGTGGATTTATCCCCATGATATAATAGTGGTGGTGAATCCTCCTCCTGTTTCCCACTCAAATTCGCTGTGTTGTTTAAATGAGTGCAGAACTTCAGACTCGCAATGGCTCTCAGCATTTGGTTCCAGTCCTGAAACACACATACATACAAAGGACATGTAGAAACATAAAGCAGGATACAACATCTGGTATGAAGTGCATTTAGGTTTCATTTTACAGCTTAGCTAGACAGTCTACTAATACATTGTTCTAATTACCATGCTAATGTCTGGGTTCTTGATGTCATGGCTTTGAGAGTATATCCCAATGCCGATGAAAGCTCCAGAAAGGACCAGCAGGCAGATGAAAAACACAACCCCAGGTGGATGATGTACAATATTTGTCCTCAGATTTGTGACCGGATGCCACTGGGCCATAGTGTTTTAGTTACACCCTACACAAAGCCTGAAACATGTTCAAATGATTTTACACAACTACGGCTTTATCCAAAACGAATAAGAGGCACTGAACACGCATAAATAAGACGATGAATTATGTTTTTATCTAAAGCTGACAGCACAAATGGTCTGATAAACAATTAAAACCAACAACAACTCCTAAGAGTACAACAATCTTGCAGAACTACCGACTTCCTCAGGTGGGCATGAACGGCTTAAGCTGGGATTTCAAAGTAAAGGTCCTTCGAGATAAATTCACCAGCAGACTGAGTGTCCACGCTATTGTGAGATTTTTAAACAGTCTTTACGGTTCACAGCTGATACACGTGTGTGGGAGGTGAGACATAAGGGTTTATTTAGTTTTTATTTTATCCTGTATGACCAAATGAACTTAGAAAGCCTGCAGTATGTGAGATTTGATGTGTTAGCGTTAGCGTACGCTACCAACCTTAAACCAACAGCTGGATTAATGTTTATAATGTCTTTAAACAATTCTGCAAATGTCTTTAAACTTACTCTGTAAATGCTAATAAACCTCACCGTGCGAGACTTTGTGTTTACCATTTTAAATAAATATTTTTAGAGCCAAATGTTAGCGTTTTTTAGTTAACGTTAGCGTAGTTAGCTGCTTCTTAAAAAGGTAAAGAAGCATGTATTGTTCACCTTATGTCTAATTAGAGGTCAGTATTTGATTCCACATTCAAGTCTCCTTGTTCTAAACAGTTCTCTTTTCCTGAAAACAGGCTGTGAACAACAGAACCTGAACGGCATCATAAAATGGCCTCATAATGTCTTAGTATCTTTTGTTCTTTCTTTGCACGGAGCATGTTAATGACAAAAGAATGCCTCTCGAGATAAAAAAAGCTATTTCATATTTTCGTATTCTGAAATCTTATTTAGCATACACCTCTACATTGAAATGTCAATATCATATAAAAGCACAGTCAAGTATGTGCATTTAATTTTTTATCAGAAATTCATCACTGATAGTAGCTACCACTAAAAGAGATTGAAAGAAGGTTGATTTGAGTGACGTTTTTATTCTGTATTGAAATTGTTACAGTCCTACATTATTTTAATGTGTTTGTGTGTCGTTTCTGATTCCAGCAATGTCCTCTGACACACTGAAAAAACGAAAGGCCAAAGTGATCCGGAGTGATGGTGGGACTCCTGAGACTAAACGTGGTCGGGGAGAAGGGGAACAGGTCTGCTGTCTCTTCTTTTTCAGTAATCGTAGTATTCCAGAGAAGTCTAGCCATAGTCTTAAAACCATGACCTTCAGGGACTAATGACCTTTGCTTAGTGCTTATGTTTTGCATGGTAGCCCTTGCTATTTAGTGGTTGAACTTCTGTGAATACATTGTGGGATCTTTATAATACAAAGAGTGTCGGCCAGAGGAAGTTGTTGTCAGTGAGGAATCAGGTTGAGCACAAGTCTCTGTTTTTATTCAGTCTCATGCATGTTCTGTACACACACCTCTTTCTGTATCTACACTTGAGTGAATAATATGCCAGGTCGTGTTTTTTTGCATCAAGATAGGGTAGACTTAGGAAAATGTAAGTTAAAAGTTATCATAATATGTGAGTAAATACATGATACTTTTATGTACAATACAGGCCACAGGGTTGGGCTCAAAAATAAACAATATGCAACTGTTTCAAAGTATTCTCATTATGAAACATTAGAAGAACTTAAACCAAATGTAGCTGACAGGTTTTTCAGTATTTTATAGGCAGTTGTAGCACATCATTTGACCACAAAGGCTCAAACTATTGGTATTGAAGAAAACAAATCAGGTCAGTCTTTAATTCACGAAATTATATCTAATCCAAAGAAACACAAAAACATCTGAGAACCATGTCCTGGCCTGGCCAGTCCCCAGATCTTTCTCACTTTAAGCTGCATGGAACAAGCAGGAGCAACAAGTTGGAAATGAGTGTCTAGTAATTGAGACAGAATCCTTTGGATGCTTGAAAATGTGCTGGGAGGGTTTGAACACAAGTCATTTCCAAATAATTGCTGGAAAGGAGGCTGCAAATCTTTGTTGCTGTGATAAAGGCAAGGGGTTGTTATTTTGATAATTCTTACATAAACTTTCACATTCCTTAATGTGCACTCACAGTTTTACATCACATTTCAAAACCAGCCAGTTACCTTTATTTGAAATATTTCTCATGTTGTCTTATAGTAAGATTGACACTCTCATATATAATTTACTATAAAAAAATCAGAGGGTGTGTCTATATTTTTGGCCTGTAGTATTAGTATGTGTATTTATGTATCTGAGTGTATGTCTTCACCAGGATGTACGTGTGTATAATGAGGAGGTGGAATTGGAGGGCAGAGACCCTGAACAGGATTACGTCCTCTACAAAAGCACTTGTGAAGCTCTGGGTAAACTGATGGCTGAAATCCAAAAGCTTAAAGCAAATGGAGCTAAAGAAGGGGTAAGAATCCTGTGGTTTTTTTTATTTATTTAAATAATACAAAGTAAAGGTACATTTAAATTGAAGTTAAATCTGTTTTCTTGAATCCAGAGTGTGGAGATTGAGGAGAGACGCAGGGAAAGCTGTGTTCATTTTATTACTCTGAAGAAGCTGAATCGGCTTGCACACATGAGACTAAAAAAAGGACGAGATCAGACGCATGAGGTACACCTGAGAGACACAATGCTGTCCTTTTTCTTTTTTCTGATCTTCTCTGTGTAGTTACATGCAGTTCTCCTTGCCCTTTTTCTACAGGCAAAGCAGAGAGTGGATGTGCTGCACTTGCAGCTTCAAAATCTTCTTTATGAAGTCATGCACCTTCAGAAAGAAATTGGCAAGTGCCTCGAGTTTAAGTAAGTGAAGATATTTAACATATTGGAATGTGACATTAAGGAGATACACTTTGTTTACATTTAAACAATAAAACCCCACAAGTGCATAAAACTCAGTTAAACTGAATTGGTCAGACATTAAATCCTGCTTGTGTGTTTTGTTTTTCTCTTTTTTAATTTTGTAGTTCATGAGCTCACTCACTAGGGACAAAACTGTCCGGCATCTTTTTCTAGATGGTGGTGGATCAGACAAAATCAAGAAAAGCAGAAAAATGTTTCAGTAAATTTGCTATTCATATACAGACAATGTGCTCTGACAGAATGTTACCTTTAGCTACAAGCACTTCTTTTTATAGTATTTAGCAGATGCTTTTTATCCAAAGCGACTTCCATTCCCTAACTACAGGGGACAGTATCCCTGGAGCAACTTGGGGTTAAGGGTCTTGCTCTGATCCCATGACCTCTTGGTCAAAAGGCAAGTATCCTACCCACTAGGCCACCACCACCCCTGCAGTTAACCCTGAACAATTCTCTGTTTCACTCATGTCCCTGTGTTCTTTTCATGTAGCACCAAGTGCTGTCTGTAATTTCAAATAGTTTCAGTCTGATGTATAGGTTTGTTTTTGTTTGTGTGTTTAGGTCCCAGCATGAGGAGATTGAGTTGGTCAGCGTGGATGAATTTTTTCAGGAGGCTCCTGCGGAAATCTCTCGCTCTCATCTCACCAGAGAAGATCCCCATCAACTCACACTTGCTCGTCTTGACTGGGAACTAGAGCAGAGGAAAAGGTGAAGCACATGCACACACACACGCAAAAACACAATACAGTAAACTCCCACGAATTTGTGGTTCAGATTTTGAGGCTTCAGTCATTCGCGGGTTTCTTAAAACCAAACTAAGAATTGTTCATGGAACACTACCCAACCCCGCAAATTCGAGGAAACCGTAGGTATCCTCCACTTTTTTGTTGCTTTTTTCGTGTCAATACATAATGTTTCATGCATGTTAGGGCTAAATTATTAAGAAAAATATATTTTACTAGTTTTGTAACAAATATAAATGTAAATTCAGCACCATTTTCATATAAAATATACCTGCTTGAATTTTTTGGTACTGTAGAGAGAACACAAAGAATTCCCGTCTTGGGTTGGTGAAATACCGCTGTACTCCGAGGTGGGAGATTTGAAAGGAGCCAGTCCGAGAACGCTATTTATTTCTCCTTGTTACTGATTGGCTGCTGCCCTGTGACTCATCTCTGGCAGAGGCAGTCCAGCATTCCCGCATCAGAACAGTTTCCGACATGGAGCCCCTCGAGTGGTTCTGAGTGTTCTCGTGCTTTTAGTTTTGTTATTCCTAAAGCCCTGTATTTGTATCGCAGTAAATTAAATGAAATTATTACTGTAATATGAAATATTTACTGTATTTACTCTACTTGTATTTGCTCTGTTTCTACCAAAGAAAATGGTAACATCAGTATTTTTCATTCTAGCACTGCAGGAGTTCAGTGTAAACTGTACAGTATGAATACGGGTTTACCTTTACATTTTATTTAAGGGTAATGTAGTAAGCTGAGTTTGAAATAAAATGAGTTTTTGGAGCATATTTGGGGGCATATTTAGGGGAACGTAACTTTTGATTTGAGCAAGCTCCGTGTGATGCGGATTATAGGTCGTAAAATATTACTTTCAGGGAGTGCATTTTTGTGCAGTTTCTTATTTTTAGCTTTTTCGTGCATGTGATTTTTCAAAAATACTTTCATATACGGTAATACCTGGTTAGTTCCAGGTCGTCTGATTCTGTACATCAGTGGGTTCAGATGGGACAACGATAGTCCAAACTAAGGGCTAAATAATCCCAAAAGTATGTTTTTATCTCAGTATTACAAAGACATATGCATGTTTAGCCTTTAGCGGGTAGCTCTTCATGTCGGGGCATGGAGCTTTATAGTATTTAGTCCAACAGTGGATACATTAGCAAAAAATCTTACATCCAAGTAATAATAATAACAACAACTACTTTATACAGTGGATGATCATTTTTAATCATACCGCCCACCTCTAGTTTACACTATAAAAATATTTGTGCCATTTAGGCACGTTTTTTTCTTGCAATGTAACCCGCGAACGTAGATGCAAACTTCTTTGTTCCCCCAACACACGCTGATACTCTGCCAAAGGTGTGTGGACACCTGCCATTGTATGAGCTTGTTGTACATCCTGTTCCAAAACCGCGGACAATAACATGGAGTTGACAGATACTGAGGTGTGATTCATCACTAGAAAACACATCGTCACTTATCCAGAGTCCAGTGACAGCTGACTTTGTGCCTGTTGCACACTTGTTATCAATAGACGTGGCTGAAACATCTAAACTCAATAACTGAAAGCGGCGGCCACATAGTTTTGACCATATAGTGTGTGTAGATCTATTCCAGTAGATAAGCATATTTACACATTCAGACATTTGTGCATTTGTCCTGTTTTTCTTGTCATAAAGTGCTATTTTAATAAATTGGCTGATGACTGTAATTTGCAATTTAGGTTGGCTGAGCAATACAAGAGCTCGCTGTGCACTAAAGAGAAAATTCTGAAAGGAATCGAAATTAAGAAAGAGTATCTCAGCAGCCTTCAACCAGGCCTGCAGGCCATTATGCAGGTAATGCACAGACACTTTGTTGGAACAGTATGTTTTGATGAGCTCTGTCATGATAATTACATTTTACAGTAATTGATCATTAATGATTTAATACGTTATGCACTAATCAGCCATAACACTTGACTAATACTGACTTCAAGAGACATCTGAAGGTTTGCTATGATATCTGGCACCTTAAAGCAATAAATTCTGTAAATATGGAGATGGTGCCTACAAGCATGAGATTAGTTTGTCCAGCACATCCCACAGATGCTTAATCCAGAGATGCTAAACTTTTAGGACTCTCCTGTGATGCTGGGTTACAGTTGAAATTTGGCCGACTGTCTTTGTTCGAGTTCTGGCTATTGTGAGCAGTATCCGAGCTGAGTGAGATGGCAGTTAAAACAATCTTGACTTTCTATTGCACATATCTGTGTGATTTGGGCGCATCTGTTACTCATTTGACAGCCACGAAAAAAAAAAGTTCGGAAAACATGCTCCAGGTGGTGTGTCAGCGTGCCTGCCTCATTTTGCCAGAGACATTAGAATGTCGATTTAAAATGTTTGGAGCTATATTGTCCCTTTGGATGGCTAGTCTTACAATTTAATTCAAGTTCATGTTTGCACATCCAGCGCCATTTGTCAGTGTTCAAAAGTATAGTTTAAAAAAATCTAGATTTCTAGGTTCTTATATATATATATAAGCATTGGTCCGTAGTAGTAGTAATAATAATAATAATAATAAAAACCTCAGCCTAATTACTACATATCTGTATTTTTTTTTGCCATAATCTCAAAGTTAGCCAAAGTATTTCTATTAGGTCTTGTTAAAGATTGTTCTAATATAGTCATAAGCCCTTGTAATACTAGTACTAATAGTAATAATTACAGTAGTGGAATGATGATGACATTTGACTGGTCATTTATGCAGCCCCAAAGCCTGACGTGACTGGTCCCAAGGACAAATAAGATTGAGAAACTCTGGTCTAGAGCACTGCTCCTGCTGGCTTGTCTTTTTTTTCCCTACAGTTCATCCTGGTGCTTGCTCTCTTCCCCAGGTAACTTGACCATGCTCAAAATGAAGTGAACATGGTACAGACCAGACCATATTTTGCTCTGATGCTCAAATGCTAGCTGGCATGGGCACTCTGACCGGTCTACTGCTACACAGCTCTATATGCACAAGCTGCTTTTCACTGTGTGCTGTCATAACCAGTATTAACATTTTTAGCCATTTGAGCTAAAAAGTCATTCTTTCGTGGGACTGGACCAGATGGGCTAACCATTGCCAACCACATGCATTAGTGTACCTTGACCCTGTCAGTGGTTCACCTGTTGTCCTTCCTTGGTAGATATTAACTACTGCATACTGAAAACACCCAACACTGATTTTTGTTCACTTCTTCTGTTAGTGTTTTTAATATTATGGCTGACTGGTGTGTAATTCTGATTTGGTGACTAAGTGCTAATTGTTACAGGCCTATTTTAAAGGAACTGTGCACTTCAAATTCTGTTTTTGTTTTAATAAGTAGTAAATAAACAATTTTCTTCATAATGCTGTTCTAAATGTAATGCCCCATGTTTTCATTAATGCTGTCTATCTTGGCAGTACTCATTAATTCCTCATTCTTCCTCTCTCTCCATCTCTCTCTCTCTCTCTCAGGCCTCGCTTCCTGTGCAGGAATACTTGTCCATGCCATTTGAACATGTGCAGAAACAGGCTGAGGTTGCACGTCACCTTCCTCCTCCTCTATATGTGCTGTTTGTGCAGGCCAATGCTTATGGACAAGCTTGTGGTAATACACGTCTTATTCCTTTCTTTTAATGCTGTCATAGAGTGATGAGAAAATGGCAATTGGCAAATAAAATCTGATTGTACTGTGCAATGATGGAGTGTGCATTTGTATTTCAGACAAGAATCTAACTGTGTTTATCAATGGAGATGTGGATGAAGCTAAGGCCCTTTCTAGACCACCTGAGGATTCTCAAGGTAAAGCTGTGAATGCATGTGTGGCAGGAAAAATGTATGTCAGAGTATGTATGTGTGCGTGTATGCATTTCTTTATACTTAAGTGATTTTTATTTTATTTGCCTGGTTTGTTTAACTCAGATGATGAGAGTGATTCGGATGCAGAGGAGGAACAACAAAACACTGTAAGTCTCACTCATTTTTTCCACCTTGTGGCTTGCTGCCTTTAATCCCTTCTGTCATACTTTAAATTAATAAGACACTGAAATGGTAATTATGATAAAAGTTCTTTGTTTTTCTTCAGAAACGACGGCGAGCTACAGTTGGCGTTCAGTTGGATGACAAGCGCAAAGAAATGCTGAAAAGGCATCCTCTGTCTCTGTGCATCGACCTCAAGTGCAAAGGTGTGCCAGTCTGTTTGTTAAAGACCAATGCGGAGCATACAAGTAACACTGTGATTCAGTTTTTGCTAGCACCTTGTGCTGCTCTTCATGTGCTTTACCCTGATCTTTCTTCTTCTTGCTCTGGTGTAGATGGCAGCGTGTTACATTTGTTCTTTTACTACTTGATGAACCTCAATATTCTGACTGTGAAGGCTAAAGTGTCTACCTCTACCGACCTCTCAGGTGCAATTAGCGCAGGGTAAGTCAGAGAGTCCTGCTTTGTACTCCAGAGGCAAACTAAAAATTGAAACATGAATGTTCCCGAATACAAAAATAATACAATTGTTGCTCGGTGGCTCTTCAAGTGTTTACAGTGTTGTGCAATACTGCCTTTACTCTGTAGTGAGCTACTGAACTCTGAGTCTCTGTTGAACTGCCTGTATGCCTCTGACCACGGCCAGGAAACCCCCAACCCTGCCAACCGCTACCAGTTTGACAAAGTGGGGTAAGGTTAATCTCTCATTTGGACCAAAGCTGTTATTCATTGTTAATTTTGTTGCGTTCCAAAACTCCTTAGTAAATGTATATCTATTAAATGTCGCGCTTGTTTATTTTGCAGCATTACTACTTTTGCGGATTATGTATCTGAACTTGGACATCCATACAACTGGGTGCAGAGCCTTGGGGGGCTACAGTTCTCCAGTGATGCCCCACAGGTATGAATGTTGCCATTAAATATTTAGTAATGGAGGTTTTATGCATTAAAATGTGTTCAATATCTTGGTGAGATGCAGTCATGTATCTGGTTGTTATTACTAATGTTATAAATCTAATAAATTGTTTCTGGAACAATGTAACAGACTGAAGGGGTGCGTAGCTCTCTCAGTGCCAGTCATATGGAAGCCACCATGAAGCTGCTGAGAGGACGAGTACAGTCTCGTCTAGCTTTACACAAACAGTTCAGCTCCCTAGGTAAGTACTGTATACACAAATAAGAGACATGCATGTTCCTTAATGCCTTTGACATACTTAGGTTGGTGTTCACATTCAGTCCTAATCTTGTGCACAGTACACATACATTTATGTGATTTGTTCCTGGTTGTGTCTTTTGTTGTAGAGCACAACATAGTCCCAGTCTCCAGTGAGTGCCAGCATCTTTTCCCGACTAAAGTGGTCTCTCGCCTTGCACGCTGGACCATGATGAGCTATCAGGAGTTCACGGTAGACTTATGTTTACAGTAATTTGAGTGTTTCATTCCATATTGTATTGTTAAAGAATAGAATCTAAATAAATGTAGAGGTAGGATGTTCCTTACCTGTTGATATTGAGTATGACATGGCACACATTACATTATGTTAAATGTAAGAATTAAAACAGCCCAATAAAGACAGATCGTTCTAAAGTGTTTTTGTAGTGTTGTTCAGATAAACAAGAATTTTCCTTAAATCTATTAATAGATCCTATCTGAAGTAAACATGTATTATAGTATTTAATGTTGTAGTAGAGTGAAAAACAATTAAAAAGAAGAGTTACTTGGAATAAAGACTGTCCATGAAATAGCAACTTCTTTGTCTGTGTTCAGGAGCTCAGCTTTGTGCATCATGTGGCAAAAGCTGGCCTGGTGAGAGAGACTGACCTGTTCTTCATGGCAATAGTAGAGAGAGGAACTGGTGAGTAGGAAAGATGGAAACTGTTCCTTAATGAACAATGATCAAATGTCAGTGGTGCCAACATTATTTGCTCTTATATACTGTTGGGTTATCAGTTGGTATTTTACTGAAACAAAGCACCTGAACCTTAGTGATTCTCTTTTTGTGATCTCTTAGCTCGTCTGCAGGCTGCAGTGGTATTAAACCCTCGCTATCCAGAGATCACTCCTCTCTTCTCTCTGTCACTGCTCTGGAAAGGAGAGCGCAGTGGTCGCACAGATGATAACCTGCGGGTATAAACTGCATCACCATCTTGCATGTTTAATATTCACCTCGTGTCATGATTGTTTTAGTTCCTATTTCTTGGTGTGAAAAAAATGTTTAGTTTAAGTACACATCCATGTATTGTGTGCAATAATTTCTAAGTGACTCTTGTTCTAACAGGCCATGGAGAGTGAGGTGAACGTGTTTAGGTCTGAACTACAGGGGCCTCGTCCTGGTCTACAGCTCCTGACCAATCAGATCCAGCGTCTGTGCGTGTGTTTGGATGTGTATCTGGAGACTGAAAGCCAAGTGTGTGATGGCTCAGAAGGTCCAAGGGAATTCCCAAGGGAGAAGATGTGCTTACGCACTGCCAGGTAAAAACATAGCAATTGATTGTTGACCCAAATTCTTCATTTTACTTTTTTTTTTTTGTAAAACATTTACAGAACATTGACACATGTTTGTTTTGACTTTTAGGGGTCCAAATCGCCTGAAGCCTTTTAAGTACAATCACCCGCAGGGATTTTTCAGTCATCGCTGAACATACACAACTTAATTGTTATCCCTTGCCACAAGCGTCCCTCACCACTCTTATTTTTACATTTTTATTCTCTGAAGTATTTTGTTTGATTACATATTATAGTGTTTAAATGTGGCTCGTAGTTCATACAGAATATGAAATAAAATATTTTGGTTTTGGTTAACAGTGTGTTTTCGTTGTGAATTGATATTACAGCTTGCAGTGGGTTTTTACTCAAACGTAACCAAATAACCAGAGGGTTTTTTTGTTGATACATGTGCTAAAATAACCAGTGTTTGACTAACAAGAACAAAAACAACTTTGCTGCTTAATTACTTTATATTTGCGTTGGCACTGTCTACAAAATTATAATTAATGGTAAAAAAGTGATTACTGACTAGATTTTTGGGTGTAGAGAGAAATGATTCATGCATAGCATATAATAGAATATAGTATTAATGTGTTCAGTGGCAGGTTAATGAAAGAAAACTATACTGAACAATGTGCAAATTTTAAATGCTTATTGTATAGTTGTTGGCACAACACCATACAAAAAATTGTTTATCCAAGCAAAGGAGTTTGCCATGCTCAGTTCCCCTGGGAGTAGTAATGTCTCACACTTGCACCTGAGGTAGGATGGACTAGGACACTCAAACCTTACTCAAGTCAAGTAGGTTTACTGTCATACATACATACAC
>JBBJLR010000133.1:11634749-11648608 GCA_037577145.1 Brachypetersius gabonensis
ACCAAGTTAAAGTGCGCAGTCTAATAACATCCTTTTCTCTTTCACTATCACACACACACACACACACACACACACACACACACAGGTGTAACACAAGAACAGAACACCAAAAGACTACATTAGGGCAGGCAGGACAAAATATGTAGTGCAAAGTAAGCATGAGGGAATGCAAGGAAAGCAGGTGTTTGTAGAAATAAATAATTGTGCAAATAATAACTGCAGGATAGAGAATGCATTATATAATGTAAAGAGTAAGAACGGTATATTGTTTAAGGTAGAATACTATATGCACTGTACTAGGAGAAGGATCAGTCCAGGGATGTGTTTTGGTACAGTTTATGGTTCGGTTCTGACAGTTTACCATTCCAGCAATGGAGGTCTGTACACTGCAAAACCTGCTACAGAACAATTTCCGCACCACGACAGAGGATGCAGCTACAGAGAATGCTCTCTATAGTCTCTCTGTTAAGAGGGGTGGTGAGACAGTGCTGGGCCTTCTGCGCGTTGATGTTTCCACATGAGGGCCTCTGCATTGTGAACACCAAGGAACTTAACTCTAGTCATCCCTCCAGCTGCCAGTCCTGGGCAACACACACCTGATAGGATCACTTTGTTATTATCTTAGACTTTCCTACTGCTGCCTGTTTATGAGCAATAACCATGTTCTGCTTTCTGTGGTGTATTTTCGATAAGGGGAAGTTCACTGTTTTTGTGTTGTTTGTGACCGGGGCGGCTGGCTGACTGGCACAGACGGCTGCAATAACGGGGTCGGGGACTCTACGCGAAAGCACGGCAGTGGCACCTGACCGTGAATCCGTAGTTCGCGTATGCCTAGGAACGACCACGCACTGAGGAGGCTTTGATGTTCAGTAGAGAATGATCACATCGTACTTTCCTGAAGCCAACAACCATCTTTTATGTTTTCTACATTTAGAAAAAGCTTTCCTGCACAAGCCCGTTAGCCACCAATGGGCACTAAAAAGGCAGCGATCCATCACAGAGGTCTTCTACAAATTGATTATTTTAAAACACTGATTGCGACGAATGCCTTGATCACCATTATATTATCATTACTACATTCCAAAACATAATAGCTCAAGGGGCTTTCATTCGGGTTCAGCGCCTTGGTTCAAACACAGGAAGCATTTTTAAATCAGCAGGTCACGTGACTGTGAGTGAGCCGTGGTTGCTAGGCTAATCTAGGTGACTGGTCACAGACATGGTCTACAGTCTTCTGCACTTTACTTGTGTTTTACAGCTCCTAAACTGACTTTTAAAAACACAGACACATTTGGGTAAGTAGGGGCACAACATAAGCTATTTCAAGGCTCATGTAAAACCGTTAGGTAAGAGAAGCAACCAGAGTCTCTGTCAGCTTATGTTTGTGTTTACGTTCCAGCAGGACAAGCTGAAACTGACAGACCAGTCAGGTTTAGGACAGTAAAATGCAACCTAAACAAAAATGTTTTAGAGTTCTATATCGTTTATTGCCTCTTTTCTTTGCCTGCTGCTTGAAATCCTCCTCGAGTTTCTGGCTGATGTTGACAGATGGTTTTTAGGTGGAAGCTGAAAGATCAATCATGCTAGTCTGCAGAGACCATTTCATCATGATCATTATTTTAGTACGCTGTGCATTTTGTCTAACATTTAAAGATGCTCCTAAATTAAAACGGTCTGCATTGCTACCTGCAGTTTTACATGAAGCTGGTCTAACCACAAGATCTATGTCCCCCCAGAAGAGGAGAACACACAGATGAGATGAGAGCTGTTCTGACTTTTCTGTACATTTGTATATCTGTCCCTGTGATCAGAGGCACTCTCTCAAAAACAGACGCCAAAAAGTCCAGTAAAGTGCAGGAGGTAGAGGTAAACAAATCAGTTTTTCATGTTGATATACTCTATAGAAGGTTTACGTCTGTAGGTTGTTGGTTTTATTTGTTTAGGATTTTGTATGAGTTGTCTCTTACCACTTGGTGTCATGTTTAAAAGTGTATGGGGTTGGATTTGGGGATACATATGATATAGCATTACAAATATGATGCACTTTTTATTTGTGTTTATCTGTGTGTATGTGTCTATTTTAGACAGTGGTAGCGGAGCGGCCAGCGCACGAGCGGGGCCTGATAGTGTCAGATCCCCAGTGGAGAGATGTGGTCAGAGAAGAAAAGAGATACTGCCCTCATACTATATCAACACGTCACTTCCAGGGAGCAGTGCTGGGCTACATCACTCCGGTGACTCCTCAATGCTTACTGTCATTCTCTCTGTGCTTTTCTACAGGCCTCTTTGGTATTACTTATATATCAACATTAACAGGTTAATATGAAATTTCTCGTGTCTGCAAATGATAGAAATCCTGGGAGTTAACATTAAAAACAAACACAAATGAATTTGGGTTCAACCCCAGAACTTGTAGCTCTGCTCCATATTTCAAACAGCCAAAAATGTTACCATTTGTGGTACACTGTACATAAGAATAGCATAGAAAGCACTATTATGGCTGTTTACTGTTTTGTTTTTCCTCTCAATTCTCTTTCAGTGGAACTCCCACGGGTATGACATTGCTAAGTTGTTTGGGCCTAAGCTGACCTCAGTATCTCCAGTGTGGCTACAGCTCAGACGCAGGGGGCCAGAGAGCTTCCATATCACCGGCCTGCATGACCATGACCCTGGTTGGTGTATCCCTTACAGTGTTTTTATTACAGTCCATACTGTTATGTACAGAGCCTGGCTGGTGCCACCCCTTTTTAATAAAAAAAGAGTAGGACCAGATTCATTATCTTAATTCCACAACTCATTAAATCACCACTTGATGATGATAATTCCCATAGTTCTTATATATATATCTTACTAAGTTATGGTTATGTATGAATCGTATTCCCATGACTTAGTAAATAATTTTTTTATCAAGAAAAGCTGTCATTTTCATGGTCAGTATGAATCATACAAATACGCTAAACAAACATCTGTATTTTAACACTTAAAGATAAGTCTTCATTTATTTTTTACAGGCTGGGTCAAAGCTGTGAGGAAAGCAAACAGAAAAAATAAATTATGTGAGTATTTTTTTCTCACCTAAATTACATTCTAAAGGTAGTCAACAACCCCCTGTTCAACCCTCAATTTTTTGTTTAGTACCTCGCTTGTTATTTGATGGCTGGTCTTATCAGGACTATATGAGCGTGCTGGACAGCGAGGATGAGATTGAGGAAATTGGAAGAGAGATTGTCGAAGTGGCAAAGGTATGGTCAAGCATCAAAACACAGCACTACTTTGGTGATGAATGTGTTTTTGTAAAGCAGAATGAAAGGAACTTGCATAAAAATTGGATAGTATGTAGCATACCATTCTGCTGTTTTGTGTTTCTTAGGCTGAGGGATTTGATGGCTACACCCTGGAACTGTGGAGTCAGCTGGGAGGAAACAAGAGAAAGTAAGTGTGTTTGTGAGAGAGAGACCAAATTGCCAAATTGTGAATGTGAATCAAAAAGAGACTAAATGTGTTGAACCTCATGACTGGATATTTTTTTTCTGTTAAAGCCAGTGATCATGGCAGAGCGTCCCTGCTCTGAGCACATCTCTGAATGTGTTTTGTCACCTTTGTGTGATACAGGGAATTAAACCATCTTGTCACACACCTGTGCAAGTTCCTGAAGACTGGGAAGCTTACCTGCATTCTGGTCATCCCACCAGCTGTCAGTCCTGGGTAACACACACCTGATATGATCACTCTGTTTCTATCTTAGTCTTTTCTGCTGGTGCCTGTTCATGAGCCAGATCCATACTCTGCCTTCTTTGGTATCTTGTGCATAATGGGAGGTTCACTTCTTTTTGTTGTTTTATGTTCAGGACAAACCAGCCAGGCATGTTTGGGCAGGAGGACTTTGAAAAGCTGGCTCCTTTTGTGGATGCATTCAGTTTGATGACTTACGATTATTCCAGTCCTGGCAGGTGAGACTCACGGCACACACACAAACACAAAAAAAGGTCTTGGTCACTCATACTTCCAGACTTCTCACTTATTTTTATGACCAGAAACCTAGATTTACTTAATTAATAGCTATATGTGAAATCTCACCAGATTGCTAAAAGAAAACTGGTGGTAATATGAGACTTCATTCCCCTGCCTCTGCTCAGAAGCAAGGAGTGAGAATATTTAAAATGATAAATGATTAACAGATGTTGATCTGCTCTAAATAAGCTATTTTTATACCTACAGCCGGGAAAAATAAGTATTTGACACATCAGCGTTTTTATCAGTAAGGGGATTTCTAAGTGGGCTGAGGGATATTTTCTGAGGGATTTAGGTCAGGTGATTGACTGGGACATTCAAGCAACTTGATTTTCTTTCTTTGAAACCAATTCATTGCCTTGTGTTTGGGATCATTGTCTTGCTGAAATGTCCACCTTCTTTTCATTTGCATCTTTCTGGTAGATGGCAGGAGATTTTTTATCCAGAATGTCCCAGTACATTTCTCCATTCATCCTGCCTTCAATAATATAAAGTATGCCAGTACCCTTTGCTAAAAAGCAGCCCCAAACCATAATGTTTCCATCCCCAAAATAACAGTTGCTATTGTGTTCTTGGGGTGGTGGGCAGTGCCATTTCTTCTCCAAACACAGTGTGTAGAATGACAACATGCTTTTTCAACATGCTTTTTGTTCAGCAATGGAGTCTTGTGTGGTGAGCATGCATGGATGCCATGGCGGTTCAATGCATTGCTTATAGGTTTTCTTTAAAACAACAGTACCTGCTGATGCAAGATCTACCTGAAGTTCTGCGTGAGTGGTTCTTGGCTCTTGGAGAACTCTCCTGATTATTCCTTGGACTCTTCGGACAGGGTTCTTACATGGACACCTGATTGTGGCTGGTTTATGGTGAACTGATGCTCT
The DNA here is from genome assembly GCA_037577145.1 of Brachypetersius gabonensis. Taxonomy (NCBI): domain Eukaryota; kingdom Metazoa; phylum Chordata; class Actinopteri; order Characiformes; family Alestidae; genus Brachypetersius; species Brachypetersius gabonensis. Next base: position 11,639,642 of record JBBJLR010000133.1, read on the forward strand.
TTCCATTTCCGGATAATGGCCCCCACAGTGCTCATGGGAACATTCAGCATTTGGGAAATGCACCTATAACCATTCCTATCAGAATGCTTTTCAACGATAAGCTCACGAAGCTCTTGGGCGAGTTCTTTGCTCTTACCCATCATGAAGTCTTTCCTGTGTGCCTCCTGGGTAATGAGAAGACTTTATAGGCCATAAATTAGGACTAAAGCAGCTGATATCAATTAGTACTGATCAGGGCAGGGTTTCTCTCTCAATACTTACACATTTCAGTGCTTTCTATGCATTTCTATACTTATTTGTGTCATTTCACTTTATTTGTGACTCAACTTGTATACTTAACTGTTCTGATTTCTTTTTATGAATTCAATATTTGGCTTGATGGCAATATCTGGTGGAGATTTTGTGTCAACAGCACACTTAGAAATCCCCTTACTGATAATGCTGATTACACAAATGCTGATGTGTCAAATACTTATTTTCCCCGCTGTATATACCCTTTATAAGCATTGCTCTGCTCTATACTGTACCGACTAGTTTCAAGTGTTTGGAAGAAAAAATCCCCATTTACAATTGTATTTTTAGTTTTACAAATCGATTACCAAATACTATTGTTCATATTAAGACTGCTTGGGTGGTAATTTGATTTGTGTGTGCATTGTAGGCCTGGACCCAGCGCTCCTCTGCCCTGGATGCAAGAGTGTGTGTTAAAGCTTGCACCACAGACCCAGTGGAGGCACAAGATCCTCCTGGGTCTTAACTTGTATGGCCTGGACTTCTCCTCTCAGGGGGGTGCCGAGCCTCTGCTGGGGGGCAGGTGTGTTCAATTTGTAAATATTGGAAAATTTGGAAAATTTACCCATCATGGGATGTCCTCTTAACATTAGCAAGCTATATTATTGAATGCCTGTAAATTTGACAAAACAACATGCCCTGTTCTAACTGAATTAGGTTATCAAGAGGATATGTCTACAAATTCAGATGTTTGTGTCACACAGGGTCATATGACAATACAAAATTAAAAATGTATCATATTGTAAATACAAAGCATTTTAGGTATAGAAAAAAGATCCTGATTATGATAAAATGTCTGTAGGACGCTACAAAATTAAAACAATTTTGTACACATTTTGATGTGCAGTTTGTCGTATACAAACTGTTTCTTAAACTGTTTTTTTTTTTTAAACTAAAACTATGCTTTTTTATTCTTGTAGATACGTTGAGCTATTAAAGGAGGCCAAGCCAAAGCTACTTTGGGATGAATACTCTGAAGAGCACTATTTCAGTTACAGGAGGTTAGCCACACAAGCACAGGGGACTGTCTGACATGTGACATAGCTTTATGTTGTGAAAGCTCCTGTAGTTACTATAAAGGTCTTTCAGTATTTTTGTGGGTGTGTCATCTGTTTCCTGTGTGTAGTTCTCCCTAATTTAAACAGTTTTAATGTAAAGCTATTAGAATTGTAAACAACCATGATCATTTGTGTTTATTGTTTCTTTATATTTTAGGAGTAATGGAGTGAAACATGTAGTATATTACCCAACTCTGAAGGTAAAACAAAAACTGTTTTGTAACAAATATTCGTGATGGATATTAGAACAAAAATTCACTTACAGAGATGTTTATTCTCTCTTTCTAGTCTCTCCAGGTACGCATAGCTCTGGCGGCAGAATTGGGCACAGGAATTTCTATGTGGGAACTCGGACAAGGCTTGGACTATTTCTATGATCTTTTGTGAACTGGCCTGGGACCACTATTGTGCAAAGAAAATGTGTTACAGTACATGGTTATTTATGACAATGCCAGTTCTGAGCATGCCAATAAAAGTATTTTTACTATTGCTGGTTTATCCTGAATGTAACTAAAAACGATATCAGACAAATATATTTCTTCATACAAATATATATTTATACTTTGTATGAATATATTTGTTTTACTTAATATAGTGGTGAAGCAACAAATTTATATAATAATAATAATAATAATACATTTAATTTAAAGGCGCCTTTCTGGCACACAAGGACACGTACAATAAAACAAGTGCAACCAACAGTAAAAAAAATAATATAATAATTACAGACAAGAAAAAAAGGATCAGAGAGAGAACGCATGCTTGAAAAAGATTGTGGATTTAATATGTACTGCACTGTAAATTAGGCACTTGCTACTTTACATTTTGAACCAGTGAATTCTAGTATGGTAGTGTGATAGGATGCCACCTGTGCAAGTCCAGTCATGAAATTTTGTTACTAAATATTCCAATATTTTACTAATGTTCAACTGTCAGTGGTATTATAACGAAGTGGAAGAGATTGTGACCGACAGCTACCCAGCCACAAAGTGGTGCCACGTATACTGACAGAGCCTGGTCAGCGGATGCTGTGCGTAGTGCGCAGAGGTCACCGACTTTCTGCAGAGTCAATCGCCACAGACCTGTAAGTGTTAGAGACACACAGCAGAGATAAAGGTTACAACAGGAGTGCTATAATAATATACAAGTGGAATATCACTTGGAATAGTGGAATAGAATATCTATACTAAAGATCAAAATTATAGGCATATATTGCACACATTGCACAGGAGTTATATATAAATATATACTGTATATCTCTCTCTATATATATTGCACTAAAGAATGAATATGGGATACAAAGCATGACTGTGTCCCAGTGCACAAAGCATAGTCCATAAAGACATGGTTGGATGAGTTTGGTTCGGAGGAACTTCACTGGGCCGCGCAGAGCCCTGACCTCAACCCCATCCAACATCTTTGGGATGAACTGGAACGGAGATTGTGAGCCTGGCTTTCTTGTCCAATATCAGTGTCTGACCTCATAAATGCTCTACAGAAGAAATGGTCACAAGTTCCCACAGAAACTCAAAATCTTGAGGAAAGCCTTCCAAGAAGAGTGGGGGGGCAACTACATATTAAAGTCTATCTATTTAAATGTCATTTAAGTCTCTGCTGGTGTTATGGGCAGGGGTGCCTATATTTTTGTCCATAGAGTGTATCTGATTGTGTGCTTTGAGCTGTACAAAGAACAGAAAGTAGAACTATCAGCAGTAAACTGTGTTTAGAAACCTCCTGCATTGAGTGTAAGAATATGACCTTATCTTCTGTTTTTTGTGAATTTTCCATGTGTCACATTGCGAGCCAAGTGAAGGAGACTATTTATTCAAATACTTTATGAACAAAAAGGAAAAACAAAAAGGTCTGAGGGCCTAAACAAACCAGAACATGCAAAACGGTAATTGATGAGGGGAGAATGATGGTGGACCGAAACCGGTACACCAAACACAGGCACTTAAATACTAACAGCAATAAAACAAGAACAAATCAAAACATACAATCACTTCAACTAAAACACCTTGCCCAGGGACACGACACCATGCTCCATTATGCATTAATCTGTTACTTTTCACTCTTATGTAAACTTGGCTCAGTCTCTCATGCACAGTTGCAATCATAACCAAATACAGACACTTTTCGTTCACTTTCTTTTTCTCAAATGTCCATTTACTGTCCACAAACCATACAGATTTGTCTAATACAAATAACCGAGGTGGAATTTTTGTCTTTTGGCCCTGAATGTCAGCCTAACATCTTATCTTGTATTTTTAGCCAACCTGTTACACAGTAACTTGCTTATCAAGCCTGCATAAATCAATACTGCCCAAGGCTGAAATTAACAGTGAATGCTGTGAACTTTTCATTAATAAATATATAAATTTGTACCTAAATATATATTTTCTGTCAAATGTCATACTATATATCTTGAAATTATAACTTTGCTATCACATTAAGTGATGTTGAAGACCTACAAACAAAACAGTTCATGCTACACCTTCTCTTGACACATTTATAGTGATCAGACATCATTATAAAATCATTTGCCCAGTATTATTTGTCCATATGGTCTGACACCAAGACGTCTGCAGTAGATCATTGTAAGTTGCAGGGTGGAGCTTCCATGGATCTAATGTTCAGTCGGGCTGAGATTTGGGAAATCTTAAAACAAACCTAAATATTCCAGTTTTTATAGCTGGGAATAGGCAACATATGAGTTACTGTGCACTGAAACATGTTGTTCTCTACAGGGTTGTCCTATACAGGGTTACTGTAGTTTAGAACTCCATGAAATGTCGGATCTATCCCCCTCTTCCAGCAGTAAACACTTCTGGTCTGCACCATGCTTCTAAAGACCAAGTCAACACATTGAACACTTTGTCATGTTCCTCAAAATAGTACGGAATACCGTTGCTATAAAGAGGTGTACTGGGTTTGCAATATTGTTCAGATACGTGCCAAAGTGACATCCATATGAATGCCAAGACTCCAGCTGAACATTACCTCCAGAGGCTTGCTCTCTTTCCATAGCACACCCTGGCACCATCTTTTGTAAGTGGTCCACAAGTACTCAGCTGTCCCCATGATGTTAAAGAAAACATGAGTCATCAAGACCAGGCCACCGTCTTCCATTCCATCATGGTGCAGTTCTGATGATCACTGGTCAATTGTTAGCACTTTTGTTGATGGACTCAGCTGAACAAACCCATGTAGTTTTTGGTTATACCTTGCCAAAGTAATGTCAGCGTCACCTGCTTCAACAGTGATACTAAAGCTATTTATTACCATGCAATTCAATAGTTTACAATACTTTACAACGCTTTGTAAACTACACAGCTTACAAAGCATTGTCCATCAATTTAGACACACTGATCATGATATTCACTTTTACAACACAGATAAAGTGTTTCTTCTTTGTCATACTCCCTTAGCAGTTTCTAAATTTGTGGCATGGGAATAAATTGCTCTAGTATCACTGATGAAGCAGGTGAAGCTGGCATGACTTTGGCATCGTTCAACCAGATAAGTTTCGTTCAAGGCCTCAAAAACCCTATAAAACCCCCCCCTTCCATCTAGCTACAGCAAACTGAAAACATGGCCCTCCTGTGGATTCTGTCCTGTCTCGCCTTCATTGGCACAGCTTATGGTATGTAATTTGACTTAACCCTTCAGATGCTTTAGTCACTAAGAATGATAAATACTCCTCATTGTGCAGAGCTTTACTTAAAGCCTTACTTACTTAAAGATTATAAATGATTTCATAATAACTTAGAAAAAACATAGTTTGTATTCCTCAAAAGAAACTTGGTTAAGTCATGGTGACACTTAACGGTGAGTGTAATACCAATTAAAGGATACTACTATTCACAAATTGGGTATAATTTCTCACTGTTTTAAGGATGTGGTGTCCCTGCCATTCCCCCTGTGGTCTCTGGATATGCCAGGATTGTAAATGGTGAGGAGGCAGTGCCCCACTCCTGGCCCTGGCAGGTGTCTCTACAGGTAAATCTGATATATCTCCTCTCTCTCTTGCTCTCACTAAACTAACTCTAATATAGATAGCACATTAAACAAATGGAAGCATTCCAGCATTTCAACTTCTCTTGACAGGACAGTACAGGTTTCCACTTCTGTGGTGGCTCTCTCATCAACCAGAACTGGGTTGTGACTGCTGCTCACTGTGGAGTCAGGTAAAAAGTTTTTTTTTTTTCTATTCTGAAGGAACTACACTTCATGTAAGAGTTCCACCTGTCAGAGGTTGGAAAGCTAAGCTAGAACTGACTGTAGCGCATGTGAACGGTGTAAATGTATCTCAAAAAAGGTATCTCAAAGTTATCACAGGGTTAAACTGTAGTAACATTCTATTTGTTTTATGACTGGTCCTGTTTGAAAAAGAGGCTTTAATCTCAGTTTTGTTTGTTTCATTTGTTTTATTAAACTATAAATTGAGGAATGAAAAATATTCCGTAAGTGCACTGGTGAAAACATTTCCAATACTGAACTGGAAGTAATATCCTGATTTGCAGAACATCCCACCGTGTTATCCTGGGAGAACACGATCGCTCCTCTAACGCTGAGGTCATCCAGACCTTGGCAGTTGGAAAGGTTTGTATCGTGCTCACTCAGAAACGGAATGAATTCTGTTTAAAAAAATAGCATATTTATTGCACTCCTGTTTACAGTTGAAATTAGTGAATATACATTACATATTATATTACTATGCACTCTCTTATTTTCTCACCAAAAACAGGTTATTCAGCACCCAAACTACAATTCATACACCATTAACAATGACATCACGCTGATCAAGCTGGCCACTCCTGCCCAGCTCAACAACCGCGTGTCTCCTGTATGTTTGGCTGCAACCAACGACAACTTCCCAGGAGGCCTGAAGTGTGTGACATCTGGCTGGGGCCTGACCAGATACAATGGTAACAGATTTAGCGTGTGACAGCGTTTATACTCTATGCTTACAAGACTGTGCGTGTTTCAAGTGAAACTGTGGTCTTGAATAAGGACTTTAATAATGTCTATGTAACTCTTTTTTTTTCATTTTACTAGGTCAATTTAGGTTGTGCTAAATTTCAGATCTCTCTTTCAGCTGCAAACACTCCTGCTCGTCTGCAGCAGGCTGCCCTGCCTCTGCTGACCAACACCGACTGCCAGCGTTACTGGGGATCCAATATCACCAACCTCATGATCTGCGCTGGAGCTTCTGGAGCTTCTTCCTGCATGGTAACATAGATCAACATCCGAATAAAACTTGTCTTGCACGTCTTGTGTAGTCATTACTGCACTTGTGTGGTCTTAAGATCAGATAAGATGACCCTTTATTAGTCCCACATTGTGACAGCAGCAGAGTGGAGAGTACAAAAGTAAAAGCAGCATAAACAATAACATTAAAGCTATACAATACAACATTATAATACAAAAAAGTACACAGTATATATAAACCTATGTAGTCCGACAGGTCCCTGCGTCGCCTCCACTGGCCCCAGGATAGGCTCCTGATACCCGTGACCCAAGTAATGATTAGGTGGTAAATACATGCTTGTGACTTCTCTTCCCAGGGTGATTCTGGTGGCCCTCTGGTGTGTCAGAAGTCTGGAGTCTGGACCTTGGTGGGGATTGTGTCCTGGGGAAGCAGCACCTGTAGTACCAGCACACCTGGAGTGTATGCCCGCGTCACCCAGCTTCGCTCCTGGATCGACCAGACCATCGCTGCTAACTAAAGCTGTTGGAGAAACTGCAACTTGAGCCAGTTCTTGGCCTGTTCCACCTTATGAATAAAGATGAAATGATTTAAAGCAGGGCATGTTTTTCTTTTTCTTTCATCTTTGTATCAAACTCGTTATTTTTTATTGGCTCCACACAGTACTGCAACCTTGTCAGAAGTATATATAGCAGAAGTATATATAACCCTGGAAGTATAGCAGTTCTTATAGCAGAGTCTTTCAGCCAGTACCTTATTCAGTTGGGATGATCATTACAACAATAAACTTAGAACAGTAAATACCACCGACTAATTGGTACTTACAAAGTGCTTAAGCTACAGTAATATTTTATGGTTAAGGGCTTTGTTAGGGTGTTTAGGATAAAATCTCTACATGCTCCTTAGCTAAAATCTGAGTGGAAGAATAAGAGGGCAAAGAACACTAAGCAAACATCGTTCACGAAAAAAAGATGTATTTTACTGTAAAAAAGCATTGAATCACCACAAGCCAGCATATAGTTAAAACTTACAAATGCAATGCATTTGGGTAAGCTGCCCACAAAAACTTAAAAAAAAAAAAGGTTGTTTCAGGACACATTTCCTAATACAGTCAACGTTAGCTAGTTGGCATTGGAAAAAGTCGAACAGCTTAGCGGGGTAAATGTTCATTTTGATATTCATTAAAGTAATATAAAGGTTAGGTCACATATAAATGATGGGATAGTTATTGAATTAGTCGGAAATAAAGCATGTAATTGCAAACCAGCGATGAGGTTATTCACAGCTTTAAAAGCGGTACTGGCGCCACTGTATGCAGCGGCGCCGTGGCTTAGTTGGTTAAAGCGCCTGTCTAGTAAACAGGAGATCCTGGGTTCGAATCCCAGCGGTGCCTTTTGCTTTACTTCATCAGATATGACGCACATAGTACAGTTAACAGTCGAACGAAGCAGCGTTATTGATAGTTTATTCACTGTGCTGTAACTGTTAAACCAATTATTTTATTTACAAAAAAAGATGGAGGACCAGTAAGCAAAGTTATACATGAAGGTGCATCTTCCCCTGTAAATATAGATTACTTTACAAATAATTTAAATCTCATTTCAAGCCACTGAAAATGCAAATCTGCATTGGCAAAAATGAGCAAGTCGCAAAAAAAGTACAACCTATGAGAAAGTGATGAAGTGCAATATTATGTCCCTTTATTTCTGGGCAGACTTTGAAAGTTCCACATCCGTTTGATTACATTTTCAATTAAGACAACTTAAAAAAAAAGCATTCCATGGGGCTCTGCCAAACTATTTACAGCAACTAAAGGTGGAGAAAAGACCATCAGCTTAAAAGATAAAGCTTTGTGTGTGTAAGGGTTCGGGCTTCAGAATTTATAAACAACATTACATGAGGGCAGACATTAAAATATTTTAAACATTAATAATTTCTGAAGTGTGCAGTGTGCATCAGTTAGTGCAATCGTTTTCAGTTCCACAGCTGCCAAACACTTGTGTGTAGAGGAATACGCCCATGCTATGCCAAGGGAAGTTACTTAAAGGCATTTCTAAAAGTTACACAATCATTAGAACATTATAACACAAATTACACAAATCTGCTTAGAGGGTACATGATCTTACCAACATGATTTTACACTCTTGAAAGAAACAGGTTCACAAAATGTTCTTTGAGCAACAGAAGGAGCATTTTAGTTTTGTGAAGAACCCTGTTTGTAGAGACAAGTATGAAGAATCTCCTAAAGGTATAAAGAACCAACCTTCACGAAGTAGCTAATGTTCTTTACCAATTTAAGATTTTTGCATTAAGTTATTTAAACCTTACACATGTCACACTCACACACACACACACACACACACACACACACACACACACACACACACACACACACACACACACACACAC
>JBBJLR010000133.1:11664232-11685246 GCA_037577145.1 Brachypetersius gabonensis
AGAGAGAGAGAGAGAGAGAGAGAGAGAGAGAGAGAGAGAGAGAGAGAGAGAGAGAGAGAGAGAGAGGGACAGAGAGACAGAGAGACAGAGAGAGAAAGTGATGTATTAGTTATGCATGAGTTAAAAATAAGAAAAGATTCAAGCAAAATATACCATAAAATGACAGAGACTGGGTGTACCAGCTGACGTGGCTGGGGCGTATGAGGATGCGACGGTAGGCTCCAGCCAGTGAGTAATCTCGTACTTTGTGCCTCATATTATCAATGTCTAGATTATCAGCAGCCAGTAGGTCTCCGTAGCCCTTCCCCACTGACAGAGACACAGAAAGCAGGGAACAGATATTTTTAACTGTATCACTAACACACTGCTGCTTTTAAGGGTGTACAAAACAAAATTCAGAATATACTACCTATTACAGATAACCTTCAGCAGAGACCAACATTTGTTTAAACAGCTAGAATAAGCGTTTACAGTAAATATATGCGGAGATGTGGAATGATGTTGGCTGTAAGGTGCCAAAGGTGATCCAACTAACCCTCATGTGTGGGGTAGATAACATCAAATCCAGGCAGCGGCATCACAATGTCATGAATGGACTGCTTCTCAGCTTCCTCAGCAGACAGTACATGAGCAGTGCCTGCAGGACATGCATAGCTACAGTTAAACTACTTTTAGTGGAAATAATAATAAAAAAAAAACCTACAATAATAATAAAAATAAAAGTTGCATGTGGCAGTCTGCACATTCAAGCACAAATAAGGAATAAAGTAAATGAAGCCCATCTGCGAGACTGGACCGGACCACAGACAGAACATAACTGAGACTTAGGTGAGGCATAATAAACCATATGGAGAGAACAGGAATGATACAGAAGTAGAGATCATCAAAAAGCCCAAATCTGTCTTAACTGTTCAACTTGGGTCTTCAATGAAATATACCTACATTAATAATAATAATGCTTATCTCTAGTTTCAGAAGTATTTAAGCATGTCCAGGTACTAGTTTGAAAAGTGATGTATAGGAAATATAAAACATTTGACATCACGTGCAATTAAAACGTTGCTTGGGCCACTGCCGTGCATCATATAGATCAGATTTTTGGCCCACTAGTGAAACTGACAGTGAAATATAATTGATTTAGAACTGATTTTTAAAAACATTATCACCCCCAAGGGCCAATTCTTCTGAATCTTCCCTATTAATTAGAAACTGCCTACACACATTCTATTCAACTTTAATGATGTTTGGTCAGTGTTAAGCCTGCCAAATGCTTGATAAAATATGATAGTCTAATGGTGGCCATAAAATTTTATGTTCAATTAGTAATTTTTTTGGATACCGATGATGTGAAGATTGGCTAGAGAAATAGATTTCACATATTATGCAATTTAGCAAAAAACTGAATTAGGCAGAACTAAATGGTCCAAATTGCAAATAAGTCTGGCTTGATCTAAAGAATCAAGTTAAAAACATGAATCGTGGCCAAACACGTTGGCATTGGATTGTGTTGTACATCTCAGAAGCAAGACGGACCAACAACTACTGATCAAGTTTCAGGTCTTTTTTACTTAAGATTGGTTTGACCAGTTTTTTTTTTCTTCAAAAAGAAGGAAAACAAACACATGATTTCAATAGGGTCCTCTGCACACTAAGAAATACATAAATAAACAGTAATCATCACAGAAGAAATTCTCAGTATTTAGTAGGGATTATTTTTGGGGCTGCCATGTCCATTTGTCATACGTGAACAAACCACAATACACAGTGTGTACAGCACTTTTTGTTCTCTGTATTTAACCCATTCACCAAGTGGGCTCCACCAACGAGGGCGGACGGGCAGCAGTGTGTGTGGGCCCTACCCTTCTCATGGATACCTCAGAGGTGCTACTAGCAATCCTGGGATTCAAATCCACAGCATTCTGATAGCAGGGGGAACTACATAACCACTAGGTCACCAGCTGCCTAAGCTTTTAGAATCCATTTTAAAAAGAAAGTTTTAAAAAAAAAAAACCCTCCTAAATCCTATAAAAGCAATTCAGAAAAATCCCACCTCCTCTGAGTACCAAGTCTCCTTCCACAGCTTTAAGACCATAGGCCTCCACTCTCCTGCTGACCATGGTGTTCCACATAAAGCTCTGATAGCTGTGTATGTACATGAGCCTGTTGTTGCGAGGGATCTGATGGAAAGAGAAAAGACAACAAACTTACGTGATCATAAATAGGCACAAAGTACCTTAGAAACACTCAAATTGTGAAAAACCTCCTAAGAAGTGTGGAAGCTGTTATAGCAGAAATGAGGGGGACCAGCTCCATATTAATGTCTGCGTTTTAATGCCATTAAAGTCCCTGCTGGTGTAATTGTCAGGCGCCTCAATACTTTTGTCCAAGTTTATGTACACATGCTCTTTATATGTGTGTGTGCACTCACCAGTCCGAAAGCAGGAATGATGTTGTTCTTGCCGTACTTTAGCAGGCCTCTCAGCAGCTGGCCCTCTACACAACGCTTGACCGGCAGTTTCTTCAGAGCTGCCTCAGGATCCTGAGTCTGGGCCCATTCTTCTCTACACTTCACCAGATAGCCCTTCTCAGCTAATGGAGGTCAGTGAGAAAGTATGTGTGTGTTGGAGATAGAAAATGAAGAAAGCGAGAAACATTAATTAAAGCACTGGATCCCTGAGGAAACACAGAACTTATCTACAAACCCCATTTCTTTTCCACATTAAATGATAAGCGCAGTGGCTAACCCCCAGGACGTGGTTTTAAGATGAGGTCCATCACTTCGGTCCAGTTATTCTGCAGGATAGCTCTGGAAATAAAGAAAAGTGTTTGCCCAAATTAATTCATTAATAAACTATTACAATGCACTAGTCAAGGCATTCCCAACCTTTTGTGTTAGCTGAACCCCTACTACGTAATTTGCCTTAAGTACTTCTTGAAAATAGGCTAGCATACAACAAACATTTTCAGAAAGGTGGCTTTGATTCGAAATATACCACACATGACTAAGGAGTTTCAGGCACAACGAATAATTTAGCTCATTATAATTCTATCTTACATTAAACCATCAACAACATACTGATTCAGTAATGAGTAGAACATGAATGAAAGCAAATAACCAGTCACTTTTCCTCTGCGAAGTTATAAAGTAACAAAAAAAAAAAAAGATTTAAAACACATATCAATTGATTTTTACATTTATTTAATGACCAACTGTTCCATCTGTCTCACCATGCTTCCATGAAACCCTACAGGTTTACAATCCTTGGCACTAGATAACTGAGTTAATCTGAACAATTTCTAGTGGCATGTGCAAGTGTTCAAGAGTGTATGTTCTGCGATTAGGTGTGTGTTTACCTGCCGACCTGGTGTGTTGGTACGGCTGTGGTGCCAAACCGCTGCATGCCATAGTAGTTAATGAAACCTGTATCCCTGAGTGAGGTCATGGCCTGCTCCACCTGATCCTCAGTGCCTGTGATGTTCCTGCAAAAATGGTCTCAATATCACTTAGTCGTTTATTAGACAAGAATATGTTAGACATGTTAAAGTGTGCAAAATGTAATACAGCTAAATATCCAACTAGTAGTCACTTATTTGATGAATAAGACAAAGCATGTTCTGGATGTGTTTAGGGAACAGGATGTAGCCTGTAAAAAGACAAATGGGCTTGAACTTGAGGGCCAAGTACTACCTAAAATAAGCTCCCCTAACTAAGCGTGCATCACGTTCCACACTACAATGAAGTATGCCCTTGATGCACCTACCTCAGTACCACAGTGAAATGGTTCCCCTGCAGTTCCCCTAGCTTCAGTGGGTGCTTTTTATAGCTGAAGTTTCCCAGTTTGAAGTTCATCAGACACTTATTGAGGTGAGCTAACCTCTCGGCAGTGATTCTGGAGAGATATAATGAAAGACATTCTGAAAAAAGTTAATGTCAACAGAACATTCAGTATAATGACATTTCTAGTACTGAAACACTCATGCTTGATAAAGGAAATGTATTATAATTCAAAAAATCAGCATCAGCATGGAAACAAGGTTACAAAAATCCAGACTTTAAATGCACCTAAATCATTTGCACACCAAAGGAACGGTCACAAGTCAGGTAACCATTACAAAGCCAAAAAAAGTCTTAAAATAGACAGCTTTCAGTATAAGCCAGAAACTGGTTCAGATATTCCAGCTGCACTCACTTTAGCACAGCAATCTCCTGCACTGTGACGGCTCTCTTGTCTTTAGTGCCCATGTAAGAGAAGACATTGGGACGGACCCTGGAAACATAAGGGAAGTGAAACAAAAGAGAAGAGGGTCTGGTCAGAAGAGAGGACTATATTTGATTGTGATCAGGAAAAATTCAACACTATTTAAATTTATAACTAAAGTTTCTAGAAACTGCCTACACTGCCAACATGATTGTGTCACATGGGTTCCTGTAAATACATGTTAGAAATAAAAATCTGTGCTCAAAACCTGGTTTCAGCATCGTATGTAGGTTTGACTGTGGATGAAAACTTCAAGTCTTTAAACTGTATCGGTTTGCACAGATATTTCATATGATTATATGCGAACGAGTGATAGTCACGACCTGTTCAAAGAAGTATTTTAATGCAGGAGCGTTACGCAGGAGCCAGAATATACCTGAGAAACTTGGAGAGAACATTAATGGCATCCATAGTGTCTTTATTCTCCTTGTAGAGCACAAAATGGCAGAAACTTCCACGGTTCTTTGGCCATGAGTGTTTTCTGGGAGCTTCCATAAAGAAAGAAAAGTGAGAATTAGAAAAACAGAATAATGTGAACTGAATTCTACAAATAAATATGATGCAAATTTTCAAGTTCTCAAAAACACAATGATCAGCCATAACATTAAAACCATTGTGTAGGTCTCCCTTGCGCCACCAAAACAGTTCTGACCGGTCTAGGCTCCGAAGGTGTGCTGTGGTATCTGACACCAAGAGGTTATCAGCAGATCCTTTAAGTACTGTAGGTTGTGAGGGTCCTCCATCGATCACACTAGGTTGTCCAGCACATCCCAAGGGCCTCAATAAGATCAACGTCAACACCTTTAACTATTTCATGCTCCTTTTTTGTCATGGTGCAGGTTGGCTAGGCCTGCCGAAAGAAGCCACTGGCATTTGAGAATACTGTTGCCATTGAGGGGTGAACTTGGTCTTCATCATCCACATGAATGCCACGCAAGGTTTCCCACCAGAACATTGACCAGAACATGACAAAGCCTACAGACTGCCTTCTTCCCATGGTGCATCCTGGCTTCATCTCCTCTCCAGGTGAGTAATACCCTCACATCCAGTGATCCTTTTGAGGTGTCAAGTCACCTTCTGGTGGACATGGGTCAGCATGGGTACTCTGACCGGTCTGCAGCCCCATACACAGCAAGCTGTGAAGAACTGTGATTTCAGACATCTTTCTACCAGCATGAACGTTTTTAGTCATTTGTAGTGCAGTAGCTTTTCTATGGGATTGTTATAGAAGAACTCTCCACTTTCATTAAGGAGCCTTAGGTAAACGTGACCTTGTCGCTGGTTCACTGACTGCCACTTTTGGCAAGTACTAACAACTGCATACCAGTGCACACCCCCAAAGTCCTGCTGTTTTGAAGGTGCTCTCACCCATCAGTCTAGTCATCCCAATTTGGCCCTTGTCATTTATTCAGACCATTACGGTTGTCCATTGTTGCTGCTTCCAACACATCAATTTTAAAAACTGGAATCTAATATATCTTTCATGCGTTGACAAATGTTATTCACTTCATTTGTCTGTTTTTAAGGTTGTGGCTGATTAGTGTGTCTGTGCATGTGTGGCAGGGGACACTTTAACCAGCAACTGCACTGTAGAGTAATCAGCACACTGTATTAGCTGTATAAAAATCTCCTCCGCTTAATACACATTGACTGCAGCTAGACAATAGTTTTCTGCTTCAGCCACTCATACTCAATAACCGTAACTCAGAAATGATGGTTCAGTGTTTCACTATTCGTTTTACAGAAATCCTCTTGAATCCTACAAATCAAGACCCTGATTCCCCCAATCCCTCACTCGGAGCCGACTGGAGGGAAAGTTCTTACCTGCAGCTGTTCGAACTTCTGTCCCATGAAAGAGGAGCATTAGAAGGACAAAAGAGTGTTACTGAGAGCGGCCATTGACCACTAAAGGAACCCTGTGATGGGGCATGAGTCACATGCAGGAAGAAGACGGGCTCAGACATTTGTGCACTGCAGGAGTCTGACCTGAGCATTAAATCGACCTGGGACCAAACATACATCCCTCCAACTTGCTGTACCAAGTCATGTGAAAGACAAACAGTCCACTATTACAAATGGAAGAGGACACCATTCAACTGGGAGTGATCTTTTAGCCATATGCAAACACCAAACCCTCCCACTGCCAAACCGATTAGAAGAAATGTTGAAGAAACTGTGTTTGCACAATCCATCCTAAGCAAATGTCTGCTGGCTAAAGTAGTTTCAAAGCAACACATTTTAGACTCCAGGGAAACAAAACCACCACTGAACTACACTAATAATGTGCCAAATGGTCTTTTCTCAGAGGCTTATTCAAGTAGTTCTTCAGGTCTTTCTAAAACTTTCTAGGTGTATTGCGGTCCCCTATTAAACAATAAAATACAAGACGCTAAATGCATGCAACACTTTACTGAATAATACAAATTCAAAAAATATTACAAACTACTGAATTAAAAAGCATTTTAGGTAATACAAGTTTTTACTCAAACTAACTAATATTTTTCAAGCTAACCCTGATCTACATTGTTTTTTAGCTGCTACTGCTTTCAGTACTGAATGGACCACATCCCAAAGGCCATTTACATCCCATATACACAGGGGAAAAAAAACATGTGCTCATCAGGGATTACATCCATCCAGTGTGAATACCAGCAAACACTTCACACTGATCATCCACACCTCCAGTGTTATAACAGCCTTTTGGAACAACAGTTAACCAAAGGTCACTTGGAGTTTTTATTCAGACTTTCTGGATGGCTTTTACTGCACTTTGAGCAGTTCTGCTCCGTTAGAATGCAGATTACTGTACGACATGCTACTTGGGGTTCCTAATGTCTTCTGACTGAATATATATTTACACTTGTTTCATAATATAAAATATACTCATCTGCTCAATTTAATTGAAACATGACTGAATCTTGCTTTTTTTTTATTGATTCTAAAACTAGTCTTGTTCACGGGAAAAAAAAAAACCTCAAAACAGCAGACTGGTCTCAGGTCAGCAGCTAGGGTCATCTTCTGTTACTATGTAATTGGGCAGATCAGTGGCTCAACACTGAATCTGCTCAGAAACATGCAGAAACGCCTCAGTCATGTTATTCATGCACCTGTTCATGCCAACCGTGTCCGATATACAGTAAACCCCCAGTTTTATGCAGATCAGGAGTCCCGGATTCAGTCACAAGCAGATTTTTTTTGCAAACCGAAGGCAGTTTTACACGGAAATCCCCACAACAATGCGGTAACTGCAAATATCTGCCCTATTTTTTTTTTGCTTTTTTTGGCAATAAATATATGTGGTTGTATTCACACAAAAGGACTCAGGGCAGACTTTAGCCGGCCTGGAAGCACTTTTTTCCGAATTCCACACCAGGGTTGAGGCCCTGTGCTCCAAGTGCAATTTCTCCACAGTGCAAGGATTCAGACACTTCAAACTCCACAATTTGATTGATCTCCAGGAGACCTTTCCATCGAGCCCTCATTTGTATTTTTGGCCCAAGTAGATCAGGGGTTATTCCCCAAAAACCGTTCAACTCGCCGCAGTGTCCCAATACTTTTTACCAGAGACCTTCCGAGTTGCATATCTCTGAGGGGAACAGAGTTTAAAATGAAATTACAGTGTTCTGTGAGCATATTTGGGCTTTAAATTATACATTTATTTATTTATTCACAAAACAACGTGGTTTTTCACTTTACACGGGAGCTCTTGAAACGTAACCCCCACAAAAAGCGGGGGATTACTGTATATGCAGTAAATGAAACATGCAGCTTGATCTCGGAGACAGTTTGAGGGATCACCATAGAAATGCAACGTGCAAGAAAATAAATTTAGAAACCCTCTAATAAAAACATGGTCACACAGCCTTCTTTGCTGTGCACATACATATACATACACATACACACATTTCACATATGTATGTGAATATAGACGAAAGATTCAGCTCGACAAAACAGCCAGTACCTGCCAGTGCCTTTTTCCCAGCAGCATGGTAGGCCACTATGAACTTCTTGCCATCTCTTTCCTCAGTCTTGGTCTCCAGTCCTGGGTACAAGGTCTTTACTGCTTTATGAAGCAAAGTTCGTTTCTCTTTGGAGTCATTTTCCACCTGTGCAGAAGAGCATATTACACACAAACATAGCCTACAAAGGAGTCAGATGCCTGCACCATCATCTCTACAGAGGATTTCCCAATGTAAAATTACTTCCCTTTGTCATACAGCACAAATTTGACAACGTATGCCAGTGACATTGAGACTCTACTTTACGAACAACTGCTGGATGTTTCAAGCCCCACAGAGGCCCAGGGTGGCAAAGAAAATGTCCCTACTACCGTTAACTAAATTATTAACTATCTCCACTGTTTCTGTTATCCAAAATCTGTGCCTTTGAAAACCAAACCAGAATTGAATTTGAATCCCTCATACTTAAATTTACAACAAGCAGATTTTAAGAGGCACAAGAGGATGACTTTAAAACATTGTGAAAATCTTCTCACCTCGATTGCTACATTTCCCTCCTTGTTTTTGAAGAGCTGCAGATCTGCAAGTTGTTGTTTCTGATCTTCTGTCAGATCCTGACATTCTGTTGGCTTGACCTCTACAGGTGCTTCCTGAGAAACGTGGATGAGAGACAGAAAACTCAGAGCTTCAAATAACATACAGCTGAATTTAGAATAGCTGGAATCTAACTACAGCGATCCCTCAGTTTTACGCCAATCAGTAGTCGTGGATTCAGAATCACGCAGATTTTTTCTGAGAATCAAACTGATCCCCCTCCTACTCTCCTGCTAGGTTGCTAAGTACCACGCCCTAACATACCCTGCAGAGGACGAGGGGTCATGGCAGGACTGGCTCCCCTGAGCCTTTGCGGTATGGTTGGCCCAGTTATGTGTTTTTGTGAGTGTTAGAGCGGGAGTCGGTGTTTGTTAAGTAGAGATAGTGAACTAATGTGTGTTTCTGTGAGGAATTTGTGTGATTGAGCCCGTCTTGCCAGTCACCCTCCTCCAGAGTGTTAGCTGCTGGAGTATGGGGAGGGCAACCCCAGAGCTCTGGTTGAAATGGTCGCAGTACTGGGGCACTCCGATTGGGAGCGCACTGTACACTGCAAAGATCAGCATCAACTTTCTCAGAGCAAATTTGGAGAACTCTCAAATTGTGACCAGTAACAAGTCTTACCTCAGTTTCCACAGGAACTGAGAGGTCATCTAACAGCACAATCTTTCCCTCTTTGTTAATCTCATGAACTACAAAATCAGAATACCTGCGGGGAGAAGAAAGAAAGTGTCCTTCATTCAAACACTGCTCAATAATTCACATTGCCCTTCTGTTAATAGTCAAGGCTATCATCTTGGACCTATGCAATATTCAGTGTTTACTGACCGCATGTTGCAGAACTTGTTAAATAGTTGTTTTAGGAAATATTTACCACACCATACTGACCACAGAAGCAGAAAAGCTCAGACAATATCACAATTTTACAGAATTGGGCTGTCAATATTATGAGTATTTAAAAAATTATGCGTAATCCCACATGAGAAAGTGAGCTAATGAGGAAGCAGAAAGGCACACCCACACTAACCTCTCTTTCAAAATTCCAGAGAATCCTTTATGGTCACTCACGAACTTGTGAATGCCCACATCCACTTCGCTGAGGCCATGCTTCATCATATCCGCAAAGCTTTCTCCCTCTCCATCTTCACCCTCAAGAGCCTCCTCTTCTTGCTCCTCCTCTTCCCCCAGCATTACTTCATCTTTCTCTGTCTGTTTAGTGACATGGCTGCCATTCGCTTCATCCTGAACTCTTGCTCTCTTAGTAGCATGCTCTGAATCCTCTTCAGGACACGTTCGCTTCTCTCCAATATGAATCGGCTCCATCACAGGCTCCTTGTCCTCCATTACGACGAAACTGCTGTCAGCGATAAAGGAGGCAGGAGTTTCAAGTTTACCGTCACATATAGATAATAACATCATTACCAGTTATATTCTTGAAATTCTGAGCCACATCAATTTGCACAATAAAACACACTTAAGTAGACAAAAAGCAGTAAGATATTAAAAGTATTCTTGCAGCAAAATAATAAGGTGCATAATAGACCGTGCTTAACATTTGCAAGTAAGAGATACAAAGTTAGGGGGCAGGATGGTTACTTATTGAGGTATCTAGAGATTAATGATGAAAAAGCTGCTGTCATAGATGGAGGGGAGAGCTTCAAGATTTAAGTTTATAGTCACATACAGATAAACAGTAATGATGTTATTTAAATTCAGAGCCATGCACATTTTTACAATTAAAACACTTAAGTAGAATTAAAGTGGTAAAATATTAAAAGTATTCTTGTAGCCACAAATTGTAAAATAAAATGTATAATAAACAATGTCTAACCTTTGCAAATATTAAAGACAGGTACAAAGTTTGGTTGCAGGATGGTTACTTATTATGGTGCCTAGAGAGTAATGATCAAAAAGAAAAACTGTGCTGTCATTTCTTGGTCAATCAGTTTTTGAAACTTCTTTGGGTCACTTACTCTTTGGTGGAAAACTGTTGAAGAGCTAGAAAACTCTTCGGGTTCCAGGAGTTTTTTTTAAGGTTACGACTTCTTGGATGAAGATAATGAGTACCACCACTGTGAAACAGAACACATTATGTGATTAATATCATGCGGGGCAGCTGGTGGCCTGGTGATCAGGGAGTTGTCCCTGTAATCAGAAGGCTGAGAGTCCGAATCACAGGACTTGCTAGTGGCACCACTGAGGTACCCTTGAACAAGCTCCCATTCCCACACACTGCTCTTCAGGTGCTATTTCTGGCTGTCCCTGCTTTGCTTGGTGAATTGGTTAAACGTAGAGACAAATGGAAAAATGACACATCTCCAGTATCCAATCTGCCTTTCTCCAGACCCAGACAAAAGGCAGCAGCTGAGAGAGGTGGGGATTTTATGCTGTCAATCATAAAGGTGGGACGTGAAGGTGGCAGAAGCCAATCAGAACTCTTCAATTCTGCAAATGCACAAACCTACAGTGCAACTGCTGAGGCCAGGACATGTATAATAAGCCTCAGATCACGTTAAACATTACCTGTAGGTCACCCTCTGGATAAAACAGCTGGGCTGGAGTCTGCAAGCTGAGAGACATGAAACGTTCCTACTTTGCTGGCGTTGATTATATCACTCTGCTCGTGTAGATGCAGCACGATTTTAATACATTTACTAAATGAACAAAATGTTTCTTACCGAGTCCAGCACAGTCCTGTGAGCCGAGCTGCTACGCTGATCATCAAAGACGCTCCACGACAAACCACGTGTCTACAGGCCTGCTCTCCTCCGGAAGTGAAGTTTGTAGTCCCGCCTGCAGGCTGTTCATTGGCTCAGAATGAAATCTGGGGCTGCATCAGAAATCGCGTACTACTTGAGTAGGTACTACATTTGAATTATAACGTACTGCTTTATCGTTAAAACAGTACGTTCTATACAGTATGAATGAGGGCAGTATGAACGGAATTCGGACGCACTACATCCGCTGTGTTGATGTTGTCACGTGTCGTGTGTCGTCACAACAGCGTGTTATTTTTTACCTTTACAGAGGGGATTTTCTCACAAAAGTAATTTAACCACAATGAACGTGTAATTTAACGTTTTTCTTAAGGTACTTACACTTGAAAAGAGCCGCGTCTCTGTTTTCGAATATGACGGGATAGTGGGATACTATCCCGTTATGGGATAGTGAAGTGTCCATCGAATGCCTGCTACAGAATTCGGCTGGAAGCAGTAGGTCATCCGGGTACTTCTCGCCTCGCATACTGTTTTTGCATACTATATAGTAGGGAAGTATGCGATTTCGGATGCAGCCTGGGTTTAACTCACTCAGTGACTGTGGGTTTAACTCACTCACTCAGTGACTGTTACATGGTTATTATAGGAGAAAAGACCCATCTGGCATCTCTGCGTTCATGCACAGCTTAACATGAAATCTCTTAACCCATTCCCGTCCAAGAAAATTAAAAATGATAAAGAAAAATACCACAGACATGGCTCGGATCTGTCTAAAAAGGCGAACCTGCGTTAGATTGCATTTAGCTGTAGAATTTTAAAATGAAGAAAACATAAGGAAACTAAGTTATGTATTTATCCTGAGGGATTATGTATTTATCTATTCGCATGCTTAATGCAACAAGAAAGAACAATAAAATAATAAAACAATAGAAAAAGACAAATATCAACAGTAAACAATTGTGCAACACAAAAGAACATTAGTGTAAAAAAACACAGTGTAACACTGACATTGCTGTGTTTAAAGATTTAGTGTACCAGCAGATTAGTGTTTTTCTCTTACAGTCAAATTCAGTTTCTCTTGTCTGATTAATAATGAGTAGCAGACATTGTAGCAGACACAGTAGCAAAATTTGAATCGGATATAATTTTTCAAGTTTCACGATTTCAGGATAATAAATCATTCTTAGTGTCTGTCTCAAAGCTGGTTTATAGGAAATAAGGATATAAAAGAAAAGCATTCAAGACATGTTCCTCAGTATGTGAGTATGTCCTAACGTGATGTTGTTGTCGTTGGCTGAGCTGAGAAGAGAAGCTGCCTGTGGGTGACCCACTCCACTCACTGTGAAATTAAAGCAGAGAGTTTCTCTCCGGCAGATGGGGCTGTGGCTCCGATGTCGATTATTTAAATCCTTTTCCTACAGCAGGGCACGAAATGCTCTCTGACCTGGGAATGATAATAATGTTGTTTTTCCTCCCTGGTGGACAAAATACTAGTATTGCAGTTATTCATTAAATGATTTCTATACAAGCCTAGCACAAACAACATCGGTTTCACAGAGGAATTATAGCACAGCCTATTGTCTATTCAGTTATTTAAGTGGATTGAGAAGGTTTGGTAGGCGGTGAACAGATGGATGCAGTGTGTGAATTTCTATATATCTTAAATATGTGCTGCCTCTCTGTAATCCCACTGATGGTCGTGGTTGTGTCTATGTGTGTGAACTCGTTCATGTGGCCCAGTGAGGGATGAGGATGCGCGTGCCCGCGCAGCTCCTCCTCCTCCAGACCGCGGGAGCGCGCCTCCGTCCCCCAGCCGCGCTGGAGAGAGACCCGGGCTGCGCTGGCTCTGAGGAGAGGAGGAGAGAAACACCATGAGCTCCAGAAAGGGTACACTAAACACTCTTCCTATCTGAATTCAAACTAACGTCCGGGTCCTTAAAACACCGCTTTCAGCCAGACTGTCGTGCTACGTGACCTTTTTTTGTGGCTGTTGAAAGATGCTTTCCCGACCAGCTAGCTCAACGAGCTCTTCCCTCTGTTTCCCATCTCTTCCCTCTGTTTTCCTTTGCTCCCCTGTCTTTCCTCCCCCGGTCCTTCTTCCTCCAGTGATGGCTATCCAGGCTCGGAAGAGGAGGCCGAAGGGGAAGAAGGATAAGACGGCTCACCATCGAAGGTAAGCAGGGGCGTGGGTCGGGGCAGCCTTCACTTGTGTTTGTGTGTATGTATGTAATGGGTGTGCGTTTATTTGTGTGTTTTATTCTGTGAGGCTAGTGTAACGTTAGCCGTGAGGGATGCGCGTTCTCCAAACACACTACCGTTTCTGTTGACAGCCCGACGTGAGGGCTGAAGAGCAGGATGTATTGACCTAAAACACACACACATACACACACACACACACACACACACGTGTTCACACGAACACAAGGAGCCTTTTGAGCCTCAAACAAAAACGTTAGCCGTTTAAAACGGCCCCGGTTCGCCGTTCATGCTGGCGAGCGAGTCTCGAGTTGCTAATGGCAACGGCTCGAGTAGAAGAAGCGTCGTCTGGCTTCTCCTCACCGGGATGAGTTTACGAGAAGCACACTAACTGAGGCAACGCTGCATTATGTAAGTGAACAGAGAGGGTGTTTAATACATGAATCGTGTGTGTGTATGTGTGTGCATGTGTCTGTGTGGGAAGGGGGGAAGACAGATGTGGAACGGATTCGTGGGCGAACAGCTAGTGTATAGAGTTTGGAGTGTGATGGTGGGGTTTGGAGTGTGGTGTTGGGGACAGGACTGTGATGGTTGGGATTGGCGTGTGATAGTGGAGAGGTGTACGGGTTTTTGGTTGTGTAGCTTCGTAACCAAAGCGTGGAGAGGAGCTGTCTGAGCAGCAGTGTGGGGGAGAGTGCAGAGGCAGGACGGGCAGTGAGCGTTTAGCCGGGGTGTGTGAGTGAGTGAGTGGGAGCTTCATGGGGCGATGCGATTGGAGCGACGTCAGAGGCAGCAGTTTGGTGATTCCCGGTCTGTAGGCTCAATCAGGAGCAGGAATGTGCTGGAAAAATCAGCGTCTCTCCAGTGCAGGACTTCCCCACACATCTCTCTGTGCGCCTGTCACGAAGGCACATTACAGATAGAGCACTGCATGAACACTCCTAAACATAACGCAAAATATATCAGCAATATATAATGGGGACATTTTCATGAAATACATCACAGTGTTTCGTTTTCTACAATTTTTGACAAGCTGGAACGATACCAATTTTCAGGTTTATGTGATTTTTGTTTATGCCAGTGTCTTTGTTCTGAATTACAAGCACTGTGTGAGTAGATTACAGTGAGATGTCTTGATCAGTAACAGAGGTTTCCAAAGATGCCAAATGAGAGACTGTCTGAATAGACCAGGGGGCATATTAAGTGACCATTCTGTCATACGTGAACACACCACAGCACACAGTGTGAACAGCACGGAATTCAACCTCTGCATTTAACCCATTCACCAAGTGAAGCGAGGGGGAGCCAGGAAGACGGCGCCCAGGGAGCAATGTGTGGGGACAGTACCTTGCTCAGGGTACCTCAGCTGTGGCTAACGCTCTTGGGAATTGAAGCTGGACTTTCTGATCGCAGGGCGAATGCCCTAACCACTAGGCTACCAGCTGCCCCGATGGTGCCTTTTTACATTTAAGCACATTATTTTGAATAATAATTCTTTAGATTTTATAATATTATATTGAAATTGTTACACTCTTAACCACTTTATTGGCATGTGATAAATCTTGCACTGTGCAAAACATAGTTAATCAAGACAAATGATGGTCTGTTTTCAATGAAACAATAGCAGTTGCAGTTACAGAAGCATCTCTGATTTACACTGTGGCCCAGGATTTATCATTTTCTTTAATTATTACTTTATTATATAGGCAGTATGCTGGTAATTACAATACTCACTGCTCTTGATCAGAATTTGTTGGTGTTTTTGGTAAATAACACTATCCAGATGCACGTCATTCATAAACTGTTATGGTTCCCAGTGACTTCCCTGAACTAAAGGCAAGTGAAATGGAAGCTTTACCCAGAATCCCTACATATCCACTTCTACATCTTACAGGATCACGCCATAGTTTGTAATTATTGCTCCTTCGTTTTTTTCAGCTACACAGAAGTTCCATCACACCAGCATCACATCTCTGATTGTATGAAGTATATATGTACTGTATGTGGTCTCTGCTCTTGCGGCCACCTAAAACATGCGTAATGTTAGGAGTAAGAGAGGGCCACTTGGCTTCTAGGAAGTTCTGCTCAGACTGAAGGCCTTGTTTCTTCTGGTGAGCAACTAGTGCTCTGCAGAAAAGGATTTTATAACATGCCTCTCATCCAAACCAAACTTTCAGATTCACAAAAAAAAGGCATGTTACTCACACACTGATATGCCTGGTTCTGTAACGCAACCCCAGCTTGAGTGTGTTGAGATTACGAGATCTTGTGAATGCAATGTTGAGAGATCTTTAGCACGTGTATGTTCCCTTCCAGAAACTAATCATCCTTGTCAATGAAAGAGTAACGTATGACTCAAGGGTACACAGGCAAATTGCAATTAATATTGTTGACTTCACAAAGACCTTTCTCTTCTCTCTGCATATTGCACGCATGCCTCTGTACCTCATGGTCTTGTACTGTCTTTAAATGTCATGTGTATAGGCCACTCCCTGCCTGACAAAGTGAATTCTCAAAGCATACAGCCACAACAAAGCATGAATGGAAAAAAAAAGAGAACCGTTTCAGTTCCCTGCAACAGTACAGCACACACACACTGTAGACAGCTGTAGTGGGTGTGGCACAGTTGAGAGAGAGAAAACTTGTGTGTCTTTAATAGAAGGAGAGACAACAGAGCACACCTAAGTCTAATCTGATGAGGAACAGAAGATGGTTTTATACATCCAGTTAACTTCTACTCGTTATTAATAGAATATACAGAGATGCCCTTTTTGGAGAGTGGCATGTGACAGCACTGAACGTGTGTATTTGATTCTCTGCTATTTGGTTCATGCTGTCAGATTTCCTGCCTAGACCGTATTGACTGTGTGTGAGTGCTGGTGTGAAACTCTGTGCTGGCTGGAGGGAGTGTTCTTGATGTTCATTTTACTTTGATGCCACATCTGTTTGTGCATGTGGGCTCATACACAAGCTCTCTTTCTCGCTCTCTCTCATTCTTTTCCTCAGTTGAGTGACTTATAACAGAGGCCCCCAACCTTTTTTGTATAAAACAATACTCTCACAAACCGGTATAGATGCAACTAAAAACAAAATGCGTAAAAATACAAAGAAGCTCCCCAAAGACATTTGCTTTTTATTCATTTTTGCTAGCTTGTGGGCTACATTTTTGAAGCACCATATCATTTGACCGAAACAAGCCTTCAAAATATAAGATCTTTTAAACTCTGATAATCAAAAAAATATTTTTTATTCTGTCTTTCTCTGTGACCAGGTACCAAATGACTCATGGACCAATATCGGTCTCCTGCCCAGTGGTTGGGGACCTCTGACTTATATGATGGCTAAAAGCTTCCCTGTGTTCCTGCATTCTGGTCATTTTTTGTTGATATTAGATTACAATACAGCTAAGCATGTCCTGTCGTAATTATGAGCATTTTGCCGGCGATTTATTGAAAGATAATTCATTCTGATTAACAGTTTTATTATTTTATGTTTCTGCAACTAGAAAAGTACTAGCTTAAAAATGGATGAATTGGCAGATGTGTCTTCCTAGCTATTATTAACTTGTGGTGCTATACTAAGATGAAATGATATACTTCATGGATGTGCATGCATGTGTGTACATGCACAAACGTTTACAGTTATGCAGGATAATGTAAAATATTGTACTTTTATGACATTGAATGTTCAAATAAAGTAATCACTGGAAACATTAACATGTTAAATGTAATCCTGTACTGATTTGCTCTTTAGTTTTACGGCGTACTGCAGTTCTAATGGACAAACATTCCTGTTTGTAACCCACATGCATGGAGTGCTATGATTGTCCCCTGTGTGATATCTGTCTATTTGGCTGACAGGCACAGATCAGAGTGTAAACTGTATTGATTTTTGTCTTCCATTTCTGTAACTGGCAGTTACAAATGGTGACACAGCACAGGAGCTAGAGGAAATGTGGAGAAAGTCACTCAGTAAACATATCAGGACTGATTTTGATGATAGTAATTGAGCTGTATAACATGGTGAAAACACGACATTAGATTTAAAAAAACAGATTCATCGACTCTGTATGGTGGTAGTGTGATCTGTGTGAGATTAATTGTGTTCATCACTCACTGACTAATAACCAGCGGAGCATGGACTTATCTGATATGGTGTGGGAATTTAGGTCAATATGATGCAATGCAGCTTTCCAGGCCAGGAATAGAGATTATACCACATCCTGATTCATTGTAACTTTTTATATTGCCATATAGGTTATAAAAAATGGGTATTTTGGAAGTAAGGTGTGTCTGGGTTAGTACAGGGCTGTTTCCAGGCTCTTTCTGGAACTTTCAGATGGTTTTGGAATTCATGCTTATATGTCTGAATTAGTCAGGCAGTTTTTAATAATAATGGGATCAAATTTTTCACTAAAACCAAGTATTATGGAAAAGCAATCTGAGTTCTGTAAGCAAATGGAAGCTCAACTTCGAGAACGTACAGCCTTTTCTTAGCATGTAGTAGACTCTGTAGTTTGCTGCCTATCTGCACAAGAATACCTACAACTCCTTAAATTATGATTTTTTTTAATGAAAAATCACTGTTTGCTATTAAACAAACTCTAGAACTTAGTAAAATGCTCTCTTTGTTCTGTATGGCGTTTAGTTGCTTTTAGCTGAGATTGTTATCAATGCCAAAAAGCGCTGAAACACAAAACTACATCTTTAATTCTTGATCAAATTAAATCACAAACCAAGTGGCTATTTGCTAAATACTGAGTTCAGTTCATTAAGCATCTAGAAGAGCTGCAGGCAGTTAAATCTATCGATGCATTCACAGTGTCACTAATACCATCAATTATAGACAATCTTATGGCTTGGGACTGCAGTCAAAACAGCCCTGAATGAAGGTCAGTGTCAAAAGGGCTGGAAGGGGGAGGGGAAAAGAGATAGATATTGAACAGAGACTGGGAGAGCAGAGCATGAAACATTGAGGTACTTTAAGTAAGAGGGAAAGAGATGAGAGTGAGAGGAAAGACACATGCATGGTATCACAGTATCTGTTTTGATCATTACTAAGTGAAATCTTCTATTAGGTTCTCCTCAAGCCATGTCTAGTTAGCTCAGTCTTGTTTACTGTAAACCGTCATGTATGTGTAACTATAAGCTGTTAGCCAGGTTTTCCTGTCTTTTCCACCCACTCTCTTGAGGCATCTTGCTAAGATTGGACCCAACAGTTGGGTGGCACCCATGGTGGTCTGTGTGCCAGGGAAAACAGCAGCAGAAGGGAAACCCTGTGTGTTTTCATTTGAATGACCAAAAGTGTTTGCAAGCAAATCCACCAACAGTATACTCCATTCAAGGAAAACAGCAAGAGCATTATTAATTAGCCTATTATAACCTCAAGGTACTGCTTAATCTACAAGTCTGTTGGGTCAATTTTTTGTTGTTGTTTTTTGTTTTTAGAAATGTTTTAGTTTACATGTGTTGTTTCCATTTATTGAAGTGTTCATTATTCCCTGCAAAATGTGCTTTACACAGAACAGTGCACAGAAACTGAGAAACCTTTATTATAGCAGGGTTTGTTTGGATGCTTTCAAAGAAAGGTGTAGTTTCTGTAATTTTAAAGTTTTCTTGCTCTTCCTCAATTAAGATTTTTGGTGATCAGAAAGATGTTATGATAATTTTAATCCATGAAAAATTAAAGTTTAGGGTACTGGTCAAATGCAAATGAATCCTGCATTCTCTACTGCAACAGTAACTAAAAGCTTAAACATTATCTTCAACCTGACATGCAGAACACATCTTAGCACATCAGTCTGTAAGAAAGCATATGGTGTGAACAAATGTTTCCTGTGACAAAGTTTTTACACCCTATCACTTCCCCATCTACCAGATCTCTAGCTGACATTTCTCAAAGGACATAAAGAACATGAAGGAGGCACAAACACAAAGAAACTGCAAAACATGAAGGACAGGTAGGGGGAGGGTGTGTGTGAGGGATAGTGTGATGGTGGACTGACCCAAGGGCATGAATCATAATAACTTAAATACAAACAAACAATGAACCAATGAACAAGCACAATTACAATTAAAAAACCAAAACAGCTGACTGAAGACAACATGACAGAAGACACAGTAAACCCTGACATTTCTCAAAATAAAAGACCCAGATATACCTTGGACCATGGCGCTCTTTAGTGGCTACTGACCAGGAACGATACACATTTGTCCTTGCAGATCCTTTCAACCCCAGTTAAATTGGATGGGCAGTGCCAATAGATAGCCATTTTAGGTATTTCCATCGATGTTCTCTATTGGATTTAATTCTGGACATTCACAGACTGCTCCAAAAGCCACTCCTTTGTTATCTTGGCTGTGTGCTTTGGGTCATTGTCATTTGAAAGATTGAAACGATTAAGTGATGAATTGTGCCCTAGTGTGAGTTCCAGAGTACTCTGTAGCAGATTTTCCTGAAGAATCTTTATATTTGGCTGCTGTCATCTTACCTTCTATGCGGACTACTCGCTCGGTTCCTGCTGCAGAAAAACATCCCCACAGCAGGATGCTGCCGCCACCATGCTTCACTGCAGGTGATGAGCAGGATACACTTGTTTCCATGTGTCTGTTTTAAACTTTAAGCTCTAAGGACCCCTGAACAGCCTTATAATAGGCAGAGGGGCTGCACACCAGGGAAGATGGGCTAACAAGATGCTTGGTCGCTATCAGAAGGATGAGAGAGACACAACCAGTGTGTTTATTAGGCTTGATCATTTGTGCACTGGGAGGTAGGGACACGGAATGACTGATGACTGAATGTTTCTTTTGAATGTCTTGAATGTCACCATGGCAGAAGCTTTAACAATAATATTACAGAATGAGAAAAATAATATTGTATAATAGCACTTCCTTGCACCACAGCACTCCAACATTTGCTGATGTGTTTGTCATCTGGACAGATGTTTAGCTGTGCTGAAGGTTTAAATATGATTAAATATTCAATTTTCACAAATCTTGCCGTATGTACTTAAGTTGGCTTTTCAGTTTAGAGTGATGGCACACTTACATCTCTCTTTCTGTCCATGATTCTAAAAATCTAAAAACTCCAGACTTGTGCAGAATAGTTAAGTACTACTGATGCAGAATAGCTACAGTTAACCATCGAAATGATTCATACCCCAGGAAAATTTTCACTTAAAGTTGATTTTATTCAACCAGCAAGTCATATTTAGAAGGGAAATGACATAGGTGTATGCAAAAACATAATACAATGATGTACTAAAGACATCATTGAGGAAAAAAACATTTCTC